>PITA01010950.1:0-69227 GCA_004023965.1 Spilogale gracilis | reverse complement strand
GCATGGTCTCACTTACTTGCGGTGCATGAGGGGCAAACTGGAGGACAGTGGCAGAAGGAAAGCAAATGGGAACTAGGGTAATCTAGGGAGGGAAACGAAACAACAGAGACTTTGGACACAGAAACAAACTGAGGGACTTGGAGGGAGGGGGGTGGAGGGATGGGAGAGCCTGGTGGTGGGTACTGGGGACACCTAAAGCATGGAGCCCTGGGTGTGGGGAATGGGGAATGAATCTTGGAACACTGGAAAAAAAACTTTAGTAACAATAAAAAATATATATAAAAAAAAAGAAAAGAAATGGTACTTTTTGCCAAAATGAAAATCTGTATTGATTCCACAGTGGTGCCTAATCGACGGTGCTAAAGCAAAGACTTAGGAAAAGAGGTACCTCCTTAGGTTGGGCAGTTGGGGGAGAGCTTGGTCCCTTGAGCAAAATATAAGGGGGCAAAAGGAAATCTTACAACCTCATCTGGGACCATCTTTCTCTGAGAGTCTTGAACCAGACACATCTAAAAAATGTTGAGATCCTAATTTTCAGGTAGGGTATCGGGAGAACCTTATGAGATTTATAACTCGAAAATAATCATGAGATTCTTGGGCCTTTATGAAAAGTGAAGAAGCAGGGGCGCCCGGGTGGCTCAGTCCTTAAGCACCTGCCTTCGCTCAGGTCATGATCCCAGGGTCCGGGGATCGAACCCCACATTGGGCTCCCTGCTCAGCAGGAAGCCTGCTTCTCCCTCTCTCTCTGCCTCTGTGTTCCCTGTCTCTCTCTGTCTCTCCCTGTCAAATAAATAAATAAAATCTTTTTTTTTTAAGTGAAGAGGCAAAATATAGTACTATGACCAAGAGAAAGAAACCAACATTACAAAATGAATTGTGTTTTGGTCAGAGAGAAAGATGGTGTTCAGTTGGATGTGAAAGAAGCTTCCTCCTTATCTGCAGGCTTCTAGGCAGAGAAAGTCTAACATTAGGTCACTAATGTGTTGAACAAGAACAGAGTTTCCAGGAAACCTAATGTAATATAAACCACTTCTAAGATTTTGGATTTTAGTCTTGGGAAATTCTGGTGTAGGTGAAATGGAAACCTTAATAGGAAGAAAGTAAACAGAAATTACCTGCCAAGATCTATTATTATGGAAAAGAAAGTTGGAACAAAATGCATCACGAAAATATTTGAGTTGTGGGTCGTATTATGACAAGAAAAGAAGGCAAGCTTGAGTACCTACCATTTGAAGATCCTAAAGGAAAGTGTATCTTTGACAGATTTAGGGAGTTTTTAACTGGCAGGGATAGGATAGGAGAAATATGATTGACTCCAGCTGCAAGAAGTTTCAGGTAATTTGGAAGGGGAATGGTAGGACTTCTGTTGATTTTCACGGGTGGGCAGAATGGATAAGTCTGACATTGTTTATGCTGTGAGAGAAAAAGAGTGGGTGGGAAGATGTAGATGCAAATATTCTTTGATGAGCAGAAGGTATTAGGAAAGAAGTTCTGGAGAGGGAAATTGAATAACCACATACAAGGAATTCCTGCTCAGAAATGAGTGGTATCTCATGTTACAGAAGATCTAACAGACTGGTAGTAGAAAAAAGGCTTCAAAGGAAAAGATATTTGTCAGAGAGATGTTTTCAGAATGGGATGATATGGTGGGACTCTTCTACTACCTTAAATACATCAGAAGTTCATGGAATAGGGGAGAAATCTTGAGCCCTTAGATTGAAGGATATTTAGATCTGGCCCCTAAGTCAACAAGGCACTAAATAAAGTCTGTGTTATTGGGAGAAGAGAAAACAGAGATGATATTACTATTTCCTGGGCTGGTCTATTGTGAAAAAAAAAAAGGAAAGGAGTGAAAGTCTGAGGGACAAAAATCAGTACAAGCAGATTCTAATTGGTCAATGTTGTGGTTTCTTCCCATTAATTTTCCCCATTTGCCAGATATTATCTGGCGGCCCCTTTGCCTCTACCCCCACTGCCATTTTTATCCTCCTTCTAGTGTTCTCCTACTCCCTCACTGGGGGCTTTAAAGCTTTTGATTGGTAACAGCATGAGTCTAACATTGGGGGTTTCAGTTTTCATAATTTGGCAAGCCAAGTAATATTCAGCTATGGAGCAAGTTCATTTACTGATTTTTGATTGTTAATAGATATAAATGGATATTTGTTGTTCCTGGACTTCGTGAGCTAAGCTAGTCACAGAGGTAGCTGGGGGAGGAGTACTGGCGAGGCAAGAAAGTCTAGCAAAAAATTGTTCCATGTGTCATAGTCAGCTGTTATTCAGGGGTAAGGTTTGTCAGAAGGTGGGCCAGGACAAAATCCTGCCTGGTCCAATCAGCCTCCCAGCTCAATAATTTCTGATGCAGCACTGAACACCAAAGTTGATAGTAAGACTCTAACTATTCTTGGAATGGTTGAGATTCTTTCTGGATGTGGATGAATATTAAATTTCTGGGTAAATCTCCTAGGGTCCCAGTTTCTGCACAAATCCTGGAGTGAATAGACAGGAATGGCTCTTAAAGAGGTCAATCAATCCAAAGTGGAGGGAAAGAATTTGGCCAAAGTTGTAGGGGATGCCTGAGACATGGAAGATTTGAAGGAATCACTGTCTGATCCAAAAAAAAGAGTAATGTAAGACATCTTTTCATTGGTTTTGGTGGGGAGAGGGGGTGGGAGGGGAGGGAGCGAGTAAAGGAGAGCTAGTGCTAGAAGAAGATGATGATAACTAGAAGTATGTGCTTTTGGACCACCTTAACATAAGAGACACATATACTGGTAACAAGTTTAAGCACTTATTTCTGAAGTAAGAATCAAGCTGCTAGACTCTAGCACAGAGAGTCTGGCCACAGGTTGTTGCAAAAAATTAGACAGACATAGGAGGCTTCTCATTGAAAACTCCAGTAGAAATTTCAGAATATCTCTTACTTGATTATCTGGTGCCACTCAGGGATGAATGCCTTTCTGCCCCTGGCTGCTGCAGCCACATAGGTCTCAACCACAGCCACAAGAGAAAATGGAGCTTGGCCTTGCCTTTGGTTTAGCTTTGCCAGAGAGAGCTTATAGTATTAGGTATAAGCATCTGCAATTAGAGATTCCTTCAGATATAAAAATCCCATTGGATTCAAAGAGTTCCATATTACACACAAAACATAGTAGTTATAGAGGACAGGTACAAAGCGGAAAACTCCATTCTAGTATGTTCGAGCAGGACTACATATGTACATGGAGCAATCTAGAGGGGCTTTCTGTAGGAAGAACTCCAGTTGACAGTTGCTAAAGGCATGAGACACCCTCAAATAAGGGATTTATTTTAGGATTATGAGGTCCTTTTTAATTCAGGTGGGAAGAAAGTGAAATTGGGCCATTGATAAAAACCTAATTTTATACTCAAAAGTTAGTCAAGTCTGGGGAATCTTGGGTTTCATACGTTGAGATGGTGGCAGAACTAGAACTCCAGATGAGGGCTCCTGACCCCAAGTGTGATATTCTTATCCCTCAGACATGATTTCACTCCACCTGCAGAAGCTGTTAGGCCTTCACACTCAAACAAGAGGCAGTGATTCCCTGAGCCCTAAAGAACCACTGTACATTCTAACCAAGCCATTCAGAGGCCACTGAAATAGTTTATGCTATCCTAGAAAATCCCCTCAGAATAAATTTCTTATTCATCATCAGAAATTCATCCTGTGGGGGAGGGGAGAACATATGGCCATAAAGAATGTGGAAGCGCCACTTGATCTACATTCAAGTAGGAATGGTGAGTGTGCCAGGGCACCTCCATCTGGACCCACAGAGGCAGACGAACATACACACATGTTAGGTTCACTTGGTAGTGTGATCATAGAAGAGATTTTTAAATTAATGTTTTTCTTTAATAATTTCATCTGGCATTCCAATTAAATTTTTTAAAGAAAAGAAATTTTTAAAGTTTGGGGTTTTTATTAATTTGAATTTCCACTTGAGTGTTATTATAATGAACTTAGAGATGTCTTAGTTTTTCTGCAGAGAATATAAAATCACCTCTTAATCTCAGGAAACAAACTCAGGGTTGCTGGGGGGTGAGCAGAGGGATGGGGTAGCTCCGTGATGGACATCGGGGAGGATATGGGCTGTGGTGAGTGCTATGAACTGTGAAAGACTGATGATTCACAGACCTGTACCCCTGAAGCAAATAACACATTAACAAAAAATTTAAAATTAAAATTAAAAAAAGAACATAAAATCACATCATGAATCAGATGACAGTAACTCTATGAGTATAATGACATCTGACAACACTCCCTCTGACACTGTGCCACACAACACAACAGTGCATGCTATGTCACCTAAGCGTGACCCTGATGACTCGATATAGAGCAGAATGTTCATGTTGTTGGGAATCGTATTCTGTGTAGCTCTCTATTCGACCAAGTGTGCTGTTCTACAGTTTTATTACAAATGACTTTTGAAACCCAACTCAAGGGCGCCTAGGTGGCTTAGCCCTTAACCGTCTGCCTTCGGCTCCAGTCGTGATCCTGGGTTCAAGCCCCGCATTGGGCTCCCTGCTTGGCGGGAAGCCAGCTTCTCCCTCCCTCACTCTCCCTGCTTGTGTTCCCCCTCTTGCTGTGTCTAGCTCTGTCAAAAAAATAAATAAAACCCTTAAAAAAAAAATCAAAACTATCCGTTTGGTTTGGGTGTCCTAATTTGAGGACTGGTTTGAGCTTGAGAGTTGTGACTATTTTAATATTGGCTTCTTGAATTACTTTATTGGCACCCTAAAATTCTGTTCAAAGACACTAACATGAACTTTATTTGATTTTTTTAAATTATGCTGACTGTCCAGTTGAATTTTTGAATTTAGTAGTTACAGAAAAGGAGACAGAAGACATACGTGATTGAAATAACTGTGAGTTGCTAGCTAGAATTTTGTAAAACAGAGATAAATCCTCATGTGTCATGTGCTTTAAATCAATTCCTTGTATATGACTTTCTGCAGGACATTTTAAGTGATAGGTCAGTCAGAAAAATGTAAGTAAACATAAGAAATTATTTCCCAATATTTAAAACATATCAAACAAATAAATATTGAAATTTGTAAGCATTTCAAATGATTTAAGAGAGCTTTGTTTAATATCTTTATGTCTGAAACCAAAACAATCATGTAATCTCCATGAAGTCTTGACTTTGTTCATTTCCATCACTTATGTGTACTCAGCATTTAACCTGGAGTCTAACACACAATAGGTGTTTAATAAGTGTCTGTCAATTTTATGGATTAACCATTTCTAATGATGAATTTATTTATTTATGTGTTTGTTTATTTATTTGTTTGTTTGTTTGTTTTTAAGTAGGCTCCATGTCCAGCATGGAACCCAATGCAGGGCTTGACCTCATGACCCTGAGATCAAGACCAGAGCTGAGAATGAGAGTTGGATACTGAGCGGACTGAGCCATTCAAGTGCCCCAAACAACAAATTTATTTTTAAAACCATAAATAAGCTTAAGTTTTGAAAAATAAAGACCAAAGTAGCTTTTATATGCATTTGAATTTGAGCTGAGTGGACATCAGTGCTCACTATATTATCTGCAGATTGAGGTTCACCTAATACTTTTTATAACTTTTAAAGAATAAAATTTTTATTTGATCCTCTTTTCCAACAACTAATTTTTCTTGATGTCTTTGCTCTGCTACAAGCTATATCCAATCTGAAATAACTTTGCTTTGTTCCCAACAGAAAAGAACAGTTTTATATAGTAAAACAAATTAAAAATGATATCATCAATATTGATCAATCTTTGTACTATTTTTCTTATAATCAGTGATGAAAATGTACTTCTATTAAATATTTTATAGTAAATCATATTGATTTATTAGTATTCCACCCATGGCACATGGAATTGTTAATGAGGACTATTTTTTTACTTTGGCAGGCAACATGAAATAATATGCCATCTTTCATTAGGAAATGAGTACAGAAAAAATCCTAAGCGTGTGATGGATGTGGGAAGCCTTGCCAACCAACCCATGCCACCACTCAATTAATCTGGTTTACGGAGCTTTTTATCCATCAGAAAACTCACAGCAAGAGAATGCTTTTAAATATAGAGGAGGGAACACTTCCAGCCAAAAAAAGACAGTCTCTTCTACATCCCCTAGCCCGTGCAAAACATCACATCTCAATATTTCAAACATCAAATCTAAAATCACACTGTGGGATTTACCCCTACATCCGCTTCTTCTCTGTTAGTAAATGACACCAACATTTGCCAAGTTGCTCAAGCTCCCAAACTGAGGGTAATCCTTGACTCCTCTCTTTCCCTTAACCCCCATACCTAATCTAACCACAAATCTCGTGTGCTCTACCCATTAAGTAGCTCCAGAATCAACAACTTCTTATCTTGCCTATAGCCATTCTCGGCCTCTCACATTTTCACCTGCCATCATTCACCTACGTTCTGGCATAGTCCCTTGACTCCAATCCATGCTGATATCCATGATTCAATATTTCAACCAATTTAGAACTTAGTCCTTCACCAGCTTTGGCCTGAATCCATGTCCGTAAGAAAGGAGACATTGCCATCATTGCCTTGATTAATTCCCACCTTGCCAGTCTATTTCTCCTCCTAGGCTCTCTGTGTCATTCCTGTCACCCCCAGAACCACTAGTTGTACCACTGAGAAAATGCAAAGAAGCCCTCAAGTGATTTGTCAAAGGCCAAAAAGATCTGATCAAAGCAACATTCTGTTTCCAGATGGAAACATAGAAACAGCTGACTTATATTTCATTCTGACCCACCAGTCCCCGCCTCTTATAAAAATACTGTCCATGGAGTTAGACAAGCTGAAAAAAATATACAACTGATGTCAGACAAAAAAAGAAAATATTCATAAATACTATGGTTTCAAGTGGTGATATTTTCTCAAAGTGAAATAGAACAGAGGAGATGGAATTGTCCAGGTGGGAAAGCAGGCAACTGGATCAAATCTGAAAAGTACAAGCCAGAAAGTGCAAGCTCGGGAATGTGTAATTTCACCCAGATGGATGCCACCAGAAGTGTCATTTAGGCGGAGAAGGGTAAGAGATGAAGATAGAACAGGTCAGTAATCTTGCACAGAAGAAAATACAGGGAGATTTGCTTTCATGCTGTGTTTGAACAGGAGAGATTAGAAGCCAGATTGTAGGAGTTAAGAAGAAATCTTGGAACACTGAAAAAATAAAATTAAATTAAAAAAAAAGAAATGTTAATTGAGTCTAGGCACAGACTATGCTTTGAACACAATTAGACATAAAAAAGGGGTAAGCCCAAACAGGAGGTAGATAAAAGAGACAATAGTCCGAGGAGTATTCCTGTTTTTATTAGACTCTTCTACTTTCCTGGATGGGTAAGAAACTGAACCTACAAATACAGGAAACTGGCATGATATGGAGTGAGAGTGAATTTAGGGCAGTGGGAGTTTTCATGAGATACAGAGGGGATGGATTCAGGGCACCGATGAAAGAAAACTAAAAATGAAGAAGAGAGAAATTACTGTCTCTGACATCAAAGGAAGTGTGAGAAAAGAGAGTTGGGGAGAGTGTTCGGTGGAGGGAGAAAGTGACAAATGCTTTGTTTGGGTCTTGTGCAGAGCAGGGGATTTTTAAAGAGGATTAACACAAATCCCCTCCGTGCCTCAGTTTCCTCCTCTCTCTACTTGATACAATAGTTGTGACAATTAAATGAGTCACTGTGTAAAGAGGCTAAGCTGAAGCTGTGCAAATTAACCTCTCAGTACATATTTGCTGTTACTCAATTTTGTAGTTTTCCACAACAGCAAAATAATTCTTTTCATCATAACAATTAATGGTTAGATAAAGCCTTACCATACACAAATTATGTTAATGAAAATTATCCCCTATGGTTTTGTCTACAATTCATTTAGACACCAGGCAACATTGTTTTCATATTGTGCAAAGGAGAAAACTGAGCCACCAATTTGTCCCATCTGATAGGACTAGTAAATATTAGAGTCATGGCCCAACCCCACGTGTTCTGAGTCCAAATTCTATTGTCTTGACACTAAACTCCTGTTCTAAATACAGGAGACCTTCTGAGAAGATCTTTACACTGCCCAAAAACCTTTGACTAAGCTAAGACCAAAGATTTTGAAACAACAAGTGAACTTTAATAAATTGGACATAAGATGAATGTCAAATGCTATAACAGACCTAGAGAAGAAAAGCCAACTCTAAGTACCTATGAGATGGGAGGATGAGAAAACTCATGAGACACAACTAATCTGACTCCAAGGTGCCCTGGAAAAGTTTAGAAATAGGAGGAACCAATCCAAAGCAGAAAGTGTAAAGAAGTCAGGAGCTAAAAACAAGTACATCGATTAAAAGTTTCTGTTAGGCTGAACTATATGCAACTGCCTATTGTTATGGGTTGAGCTATATTCCCAGAAAATTCATACACTGAAGCCCTAACCCTCAGTATGTCAGAATATGACCTGATTTGGAAATAGGGTCTTTGCAGATAGAATTAATTTAAATGAGGTCTTTAGGCTGAGTCCTAATCTGATATGATTGGTGTCCCTATGAAAAGGAGAAATTTAGATACAGAGACACACATACAAAGTGTGACGATAAAGGCAGAGTTTGGGGTGATTCGTTGAAAGGCCAGGGAATGCCAATAATTCCCAACCAAGCACCGGGAGCTGGGAGAGAGGTCTGCTCAGATTCCTCCTCATGGCCCTCACAGGGCACCACTCCCACCGACACCTTGATCTCAGGCTTCTGGCCTCCAGAACTGAGGTGATACATTTCTGCTTAAGCCACCCAAATTTCTGGCATGTTGTTATGGCAACCAAATACAAATACACCTAGAGTTGATAATTTTGGGCCAACAAAAAAAGCCGTAATTTCATTTGATTCAACCTAAATACAAGAAGTAGACTGTTAGGTTCCCCCTTTTCTCCCCCCACCCCGGCAGAACCAGATTTTAGTCCCTGGAGAAAGAGATGAGGTTCTTCCAATCTCTTGTATGTCAAACAGATCAAAGATTAGTGGAGTGGGGGCACCTGGGTGGTTCATTCGTTAAGCATCTGCCTTTGGCTCAGGTCATGATCCCAGGATCCTGGGATCAAGCCCTATGTCAGGCTCCCTCTCCCATTTCCCCTATTGTGTTCTCTCTCTTGCTGTGTCTCTCTCTGTCAAATAAGTAAAGTCTAAAAAAAAAAAAAAAAAAAAGATTAGCTGTGTCCTGGGTACCTGGGTGGTGCAGTGGGTTAGGCATCCAATTCTTGGTTTCAGCTAAGGTCCAATCTCAGGGTCATAAGATCAAGCCCCACATTGGGCTCCACACTAAGCATGTAGTCTGCTTAAGACTCTCTCTCTGCTCTCCCTCTACCCCTCCTCCCTACAATCACTCTCTCTCATATAAACAAATAAATTAAAAGAAAAAATGAATGAGTGCTATTTTAGCAAATAAAAGTCTATTCGATGAGCAGGTATCAGTATCTCGATAATGGCTGTGTGGCAGAAGCTGGAGGAGGCGGAGGCAAAGCGAGGCTTGTAAGAGGAGGATGAGTTAGCGCCAGTTAGGCCTGCCTGGGATAGTCAGTGACTCCAATTACAGGGCAGGATGATGCCTGAGGACATTGCAGGGTCTCAGGGTAGTAATTGAACACCACTTCTCACAGTCCTCCATGCCTGGATTGTGCTGGAATGCTTTAAATGGTAAACTTAACCATCAGGTTCTACGAAATAACAAGTCACAGTCTATGAGAAAATACTTTTCAAATCACATATCTAATAAAGGACGTAGATCCAAGACTATATAAAGAACCCTCAAAACACAATCATGAGCAAGCAAACAACTCAGTTTTCAAAGATTGCCTAAAGATTTGAAAAGTCATCTCACCAAAGACATATGGATTGCAAATAAACACAAGAACAGATGTTCGGTATCATCATTAGGGAAATGCAAGCCAAAACCAAAATAAGATACGGCTACTGACCCATTAGGATGGCTGAAATTTAAAAGACTGATCATACCAAGTGTTGGGGAGAATGTGTAGCAACTGGAACTTTCCTAGGCCACTGATAGGAATGTAAAATTGTACCACCACTTCTCAAAACCCGGCAGCAGTTTCTAAAAAAGCTACCTGTGCCCATACCATATGATCTAGCCATCCTATTCATTTACTCAAGATGAATGAAAGCGTATATCCATACAAAGACTTGTTCATGAATGTTTATTGCATCTCTGTGTATAGTAGCTAAAACTAGAGGTAACCTACATGTTTATCAACAGCTGTAGAGAAACAAATGCGTATATATCTATTGAGTGGAATACGACTTAGCGATAAGAATAAACTATTAATGCATTCAGTAAGATGGATGAATCTCAAAGTAATTATGTCAAGGGAAAGAATTCAGACAAGAAAAGGAACATAATGTATGAATCAACTTGTGTTAGACTCTAGAACATGCAGACTAATCTATAGTAGCAGAAAGTGTATCAGTAGCTGCCTAGGGACAGGGAAAGTTGGGAGAGAGATTACCAAGGAACATGAAGAGACTTTTGGGGGATGATAAATAGTTCATCATCCCAATCATGTTGATGATTGTCAGGGGTATATATGATGTCAAGATGTACAAGTATCACACTTTAAATATGTGCAGTTTAGGGGCGCCTGGGTGGCTCAGTTGGTTAAGCAACTGCCTTCAGCTCAGGTCATGTTCCCGGAGACCCGGGATCAAGCCCCACATCAGGCTTCCTGCTTGGCGGGAAGCCTGCTTCTCCCTCTCTTACTCCCCCTGCTTGTGTTCCCCTTCTCGCTGCATTTCTCTCTGTCAAGTGAATAAATAAAATCTTAAAAAAATATATTAAAAAAATAAATAAATATGTGCAGTTTACTGTATATATTATGCCACAATGAAGCTATAAAAAAGACTTCTAAAAATCGGACTCTATTTAACTGAGATTTTTATGTTTTCTCATTGCTTCTTTTTTTAAAAAAAAATATTTATTTGAAAAAGAAAGAGAGGGTGAGAACACAAGCAGGGGGTAGGAGGAAGAGCAGAGCAAAAGGGAGAAGCAGGCTCCCTGCCGGGCGGGGAGACCAAAGGCAGAGAGGGGCTCCACCCCAGGACCCTGAGATCCTGACCTGAGCCAAAGGCAGATGCTTAACCAGCTGAGCCACCCAGGCGTCCACACTTTGCTGCTTTTAAAAATATTTTAGTGTTGTTAAAAATATTTTAGTGTCAACAATAGAGATTACATTGATTGCAAGAAAGCATTGTGTTTGGTTTTGAAATTTTTGATGGCTGAGGAGGGGAGGAAGGTAGAAAATGTAATGGGTTGCACAGTTCTTATTATCTCATACGTGGAAGCATACCAATTATTCAAGATAGACTCGCTCTTGAATTCCAAAAGGAAATTAACACATGGGGCCTTAGGAGGACCACTGAAGGATTTAATGAAAAATTTCTTTAACAACAGCTCCATGGCAATGGCCAAAACCTTCTTACGTAGCTACTTTCTCAATTCAGACAAAGGGCATTCTATTAACGTCTAACCGTTCTTTCAAGGAGCTAAGTCAACATGGTCAGAAAGGTAGCATCCTGATTTTCTATATATATAACAGTGTAGTTGTATCTTTGCATCCTTACTTATACAGATAAACTATGCTGTCCTGAGGCCTCACCTGCTGGTAGATACACACCTGGAGTACGAAAAGCAAATGTTACCTTGTTACCTGCCAACGTCCACGACCTCAACGCTCTGACAGATCTGCCATCCACCCAGCAGTTCTGCCAGATGAAGTACCCGCTGTGTACACTGCAATATGCAGACTCCTCCAGGCACCGCACGGCCCACCACAGATCACATGGACTGCTGCAGGAGGTCACTCTGGCTCCCTGGGCCCCAGGCAGATCACTACCCTCCTGCCTCTAGGCCTGAATTGCTGCATAGTGTGCTGACAAGGCAGGGGAGCCCACCTCCCTGTGTCATTATGTTGCATGCCATGACCATTTCTGCTGGACCCAGTGCTTTGCAGAGTTTTTACTGGAAAAGCACTTCCATTTCTGCCCAGTCCTCTCTCTGCCTCTGTCTGAGATTTGCAACCATAACAGCAGGGAGGGCAGAGCAAGGGGAATATACCCAGGAGCAGAACTCCCCGCTTTCATACCTGAGTATGAAAGCTCCTTCCTCCCTCAGGAAGGGTTCTCTCCTCACAAGCCACTCAGTCTACCTCTAAATAGACTTTGGTTGGGTCATATGGCTTTCTCCATGAATGGCTGGGTGTCTCCAAATCTATGTAGTTGACACAATAGACACAATGTGCATCTGTCATTCTCAAACTTTCCTGCAAGTTAGAATCACCAGGGCATCTTCAAAAAAACAGTGTCCAGGACACACCCAGACCAGAACACCCAGGATGGGTCCCAGGTGTCAATTTTCTTTTCTCTCTCTCTCTCTTTTTAAAGATTTTATTTATTTATTTGAGAGAGAGAGAGAGAGAGAGCACGAGAGCAGGGAGGGGCAGAGGGAAAAGCAGAGGGGCTCCCTGCTGAGTGGGGAGCCTGATGCAGGACTCAACCCTGGGACTCCGGGATCATGACCTGAGTCAAAGGCAGAATCTTAACCGACTGAACAACCCAGGTGTCCCCTGGCACCCGTATTTTTAACAGTCTCCAAGCGACTCCGACGTACAGCCAAGTTTGAAGACTTGAGATCTAGACAGAATCTGAAGTCCCTGCTACAAGTTCATTAATAATTCTCTTTTGCCTCCCAAAAGAAACGAAATTGAGTGTTAACTTACCTTGGATGGCAGTCTTTTCATCTTCAGTTTTGTGCTTTTTACCATAAATTCAAAGGAGCCGAGAAACATTTAGTAGAAAGAGAAATGCAAATTAAAAAGTTAAAACCATGGGGCTGTGAAAAGTCCCAGTACAATCAGAAAAACAAATTTTATGCTCAAGTAAAACACATACCAGGAATCACATACTACCACCTTTGCTTTCTGCTGTTTGTTTGTTTTGTGCTGAAATGATAAGTCTTGTAAAGAAAGCATATTTCAGACCCAGCCTTCCCAGGAAGACTTCCACATTTTCTATTTAAATGATGGCACTTAGAATGATGTATGAATTTCAAAGAGGCAATGTCCAAGCTCATCTCAGGTTTACTTGGGCATTATTATTCATGAAGCCCTTTCTCGGCTCTGTGTGAGGATATCTATAAGCTGTTTCCAAAGACCAGGGACTCCTACTGTAATAAACAAGTCATTTACATGGGGGAAATGAAAAACCTGCTATGTCTGCCAAATGAAGGGAGACATGCCTGAGCAGAGAAGGATTGATGAAGCGAGATTACAGAAAGCTGAAAGCTAGGTTAAAATACATCAAATCTGCCAGGTGATGGAGCATATACCAGCAACCAACAGAAATGGATATTGGTGCCTAGTTCATGTTGAGTGGATTTTTTTTTTAAGTAGTACATGTAAAAGTTCTGACAACCAAGATGTGCCCATATTATGGCCCAGGCATCTCAGACACCTGCCACACCCTAGGGAAGGATCACTGCATTTCTTCCTGCCTTCCTCTCCAGGATTCACAGTGGCACAAGTGTGAATCCTGCTTAAATATATATAGATTTTCTGTACTCTGGTCACTGGTGGTCCAGTTGCTTCCCTCTGTACCTGGGAGAACGGGTCTGGCCTGACACACGGGCAGTGGCCACCAGCAGGCAGTACCAAAATTCATACCACATGGGCTGTGACTTGCTCTACCCACCTGCTCTGTGTCCCTCTTGAAGGGGACTATCCCAGATCATGAAAACTTTGGCTTTAAGTTCACTTATTTTATTGAGCAATCACTTAACAGAGCACTCATCGCATGGCAGACACTGTTCCAAGCACCTGTCAGTATGAATACTTGATTCCCAGCAACATCCCTCTCCATAAGAACCACACTGCCAGAATTTCAGTGTTATCCATGAGGACCCGAACCATGGAGAAGTTGAGCTCAAGGTAACATAAGGACAGAATGGTGGAGGCAGGATGTGAACAGAAGCCAACTTCTGCTCTTGAGTTCTCTTCCTAATAATGACAGTTCAGCTTTGTCTTTCTGGCTACAATGTGACTTAATCACGCCCCGCTCTAACACTGTTGGATGACTGCTTTGTTTTGATGTCATGTGCTGTTTAAGACTTTAAAATAATTATGAAGGAAAAGATGGGGGAGCAAGGTATTTACTCCTTTTAGACCCTTAGCTGAGGGTTTAAAGCAGTGGTTTTCAAACTTTGGCATGTATCAGAATCCCCTGGAGAGCTCGTTAAGACACAGATTGCTACACCCCCCAGAGTTTCCAAGTCAGAAGGTCTGATAGGGACCAGGAATGTCCCTCTCTAACAAGTTCCTGAGTGATGTTGATGCTGATGCTCTGGGGACCACACTTTGACAACCCTCAGTCTAAAACACTGTTTTTAACTGCTGAGAAACTGTTGCCTAATAAACCTTTGGCTATTAAATGATTTCATCCTAAGTCATTTTTAGATCATTAGGAAGAAAGGCAATCTCCCCTGAAAAGAAAAAGAGAAACTAAAGAGTACTCATAAGACTATGTGCAGATTAGAGGCACCTGGGGGGGCTCAGTAGTTTGGGTGTCTGATTCTTGATTTTGGCTCATGTCATGAATCCAGGAGCCTGGCATTGAGACCGGAGTTGGGCTCTGCGCTCAGCAGGGAGTCTGCTCGAGCTTCTCTCTCTCCCTCTCCCTCTGACCCTCCCCACATCCTCTCTCTCTCATTCTCTCCCTCAAATAAATAAATCCTGGAAAAAAAGATTATGTTCATATTAAGAGTGAAGATATGTGGTTTTCTTAACTTTTCTGTTTCTGAGAAGGAAAAACAGGTTAAAATTAGTGAGTAAGGGTTCCCGGTGCTCAGTCATAAAGCATCTGCCTTCGGCTCAGGTCATTATCCTGGATCATTACCCGGGATCAAGCTCCACATAGGGCTCCCTGCTCAGGAAGCCTGCTTCTCCCTCTCTCACTCCCTCTGTTTGGGTTCCCTCTCTAGCTGTGTTTCTCTTGGTCAAATAAATAAACAAAATCTTTAAAAAAAATTAGTGAGTAAACCAGAAGGAAGTTTCAAGACACACTGAGGTTGTCAAAATGGGC
Source organism: Spilogale gracilis (assembly GCA_004023965.1). Taxonomy (NCBI): domain Eukaryota; kingdom Metazoa; phylum Chordata; class Mammalia; order Carnivora; family Mephitidae; genus Spilogale; species Spilogale gracilis. The sequence goes on along the minus strand of PITA01010950.1, from coordinate 54,089 downwards.
CTCTCCAAGGAGACTGGGTTACTGGAGAAAGGCAGACACTGACTATAGCTCCTGGAAACCACGTGCCATTGGTTCCAATGAAGGGGGTGTGAGCCTGTCCCTCAGCGTTTAAACCTTTTTACATATGTCCTCATATGTCACCTTATGTAACTAGTACATTATTAATACTGATTGTCATACCTTTATTTTAATAAAAAGATACAAATAAAAAATAAAAAGGTAAAATATAAATGATCAGAATGTGTGTTACATTTGGTGTCTCATCGATCAAACAATATCTTCTGGGATTTTTAATATATTTAATACCGTGCTAAGGACCAAAGCAGCATCAATTCCCTGTAAAACATAGTCTCTATTCACATAAACCACAATGCAGCTGGGAAGGCAACTCACTCTCACTGAAACAGAAAAAAGCATACAAATATCAGAAAGTGAGGGTGATGCGATTTAGAAAACAAATTCTTTTTCTTCATGGTAACATTATATTATTATTGTATTTTTTTATTCAACAAATACAAATCAGGCCAGTACTGTGGGAAGAGAAATAAAGACACACTCCTTGCCATTAAGAAACTCACAGTCTAGGGACGCCTGGGTGGCTCAGTTTGTTGAGCGACTGCCTTCAGCTCAGGTCATGATATTCGAGTCCTGGGATCGAGTCCTGCATTGGGCTCCCTGCTCACCAGGGGGAGGGGGTGTCTGCTTCTCCCTCTGACCTTCCTCCTCTTATGCTTGCTCTCATTCTCTCTCTCTCAAATAAATAAATAAAATCTTAAAAAAAAAAAAGAAACTCACAGTCTAGAAAACAAAGACCTTCCCACATGCACCTAAAAAACAAATGTGATCAGAACCATAAATAGTAACAGAGATATGCACTGGATGCTATTAAAACAGAGAAGACACAGCTAATTTTCCTGACCTCAAAAGTCCTTAAAGCCTCCCCCACCGCTGCTTGCACACATGCACACTCTCTCTTCCTCTTTCTCAACTAAATAAATCTTTTTAAAAAATCAGTAAGAATATAAAAATCCTAACTAATGGCAATAATAGAACACTGCACCCATCGATTGTTTAAAAACGTCAATCCAAGAAAAAAATAAGCAAAAATATATTAACAGGCCATTTACAGAGAAATGAGAAGCATAAATGGCTAATGAAACACAAGGAAAGATGTTTAACTTCATCAAAAATCAAGTGCATGGGGCGCCTGGGTGGCTCAGTTGGTTGGGCGACTGCCTTCGGCTCAGGTCATGATCCCGGAGATCCGGGATCGAGCCCCACATCGGGCTTTTTGCTCGGCAGGAAGACTGCTTCTCCCTCTCTCGCTCCCCCTGCTTGTGTTCCCTCTCTGGCTGTGTTTCTCTCTGTCAAATAAATAAAATCTTTAAAAAAAAATCAAGTGCAAATTAAAATCATGAGAAGATACCATGTCAACACTCCTCTGATGTTGGGGAGGCTGTGCCCCTAGAAGAAGGCCTATGGGGGGAGATAGATGTGTGTCAGTGATTTGGGGGAGTGGTGTGGCATTAGCTCAAGAAGGTGAACCTGCAAACATCCCCCATCCAGCAGTGTCATGCCAAGAGAGTGTATTAGTCTGCTTGAGCTGCTGTAACAAAATACCACAGATGGGGTGCTGTCAACAACAGAAAGAAAAGAAAATTACTGTCCTTTGAACATAAAAGGCACATTTGATTTTTTATTATGGGTGAAGCTAGAGATGTGAATAGGAGGAGAACAATATCCTGATTTGCAGAGAGCCATCCTCTGTGAACTCTTCCCAGTGCATCTGTCCCCAGGGTTCTCTGTGTGTCCCAGGCCCCTCTTCTCAGAAGGGCACTAGTCAGATTGGATTACTTTCCACCCTACCAGGCTCATTTTAACTTAATCTTTTCTTTGAAAGCCCTGTTTCTAAATGCAGTCAGGAGCTGAGACACTGGGCATCAGCGCTTCAACATATTGGTTTTGGGCAGGCGCAATTCAGACAGTTTCCTTAGACTCCCCATCATGAGCACAAAGAAATATGTGTAAGGAATTTTGTTGCATTTGCTCTAATAACATATATAAAAAGACAAAAATATCAGAAATAAACTAAATGCCCATTATCAGGAGAATGATAAAAAATGGAGGTATTTTGGAATAACATACTCTTGTTAAAATATACCACAGTTACATATATCTACCTGGACAAATACATAGTTTAGAATTTAAAAAGTAAGTTGCAAAATAATTCATGCACAATGATACCATTATGTAAAATATTTAAAGATGCAGAACAATATATATTATTCAAGGGAAGTTAATATGTAATTATACATAAATATGTAAAAGATATGCATGGGAATAATAAACAAATTCAAGATGATGCTTCTGTGGGGGTAGGGGCATGAAGAATGCATTTGAGGAAGCATACACAAGGGCTTCAACTGTGTTGAGTATGTTCTAGTTCTTAATCTGGGAATCAAGTGTTCTGTTATTCATTACATTATCATGTACATCTTTTGAATGTCTGAAATACTTCTCATAAATAAAGCCAAAATTAGAATATTTGTAAGAATTATGGTTTCTTATGTTTTCATTCTCTTGTACAAAGTTATTTACACCAGGGTGCCTGGGTGGCTCAGTTGGTTAGGTGTCTGACTCTTCGTTTCAGATCAGGTCATGATCTCAGGGTTGTGAGATCAAGCCCCATGTCAGACTCTGCACTCAGCATGTAGTCTGCTTGAGATTCTATCTCCCTCTCATTCTATTTCTCTCAAATAAATAAATATTTTTTAAAAAGTTATTTATGCCTTTTTGAGTTTTCTTTTACTTAAGAAAGGATTTACATTTTTTAAAAAGATTTTCTTTCTTTGACAAGGGGGGTGGTGTGTACACAGCTAGAGGTGAGGGGCAGAGAGAGAGGTAGAAATAGGCTCCCCCCTGAACAGGGAGCCTGATGTGGGGCTTGATCCCAGGACCCTGGGATCATGACCTGAGCCAAAGGCAGATGTTCAACTTACTGAGTCACCCAGGTGCCCCAATAGGACATACATTTTCAAGACATTTTTCAAAGAGGATAGATTGTGTAGGGGAATTCTAAGAACCCAGGGAAGAAATATTAATATAACAATGCACAAAAAGGAAAATAGATGATTCCTCCAACATGAAATGTTACATGATCAAGACAGAGAATGATGAAAGAAGGAAAAAAAAACAATTGGAGATGAGAAGAGTGAAATATTTTAAGACTACTAAAATTGTGGGATGCCAATAATCAATATGTGTAAATTCACCTGCAAGAGCCTAAATTCAAAAATCTGTTATAGTGGTGAGCACTGAAATCAGCTCAGATATTGTTCTCCTTTTATTCATATCTCTAACTTCACCCGTGATAAAAATCAAATGCACCTTTTATATTCAAAAGAAAATAATTTCTTTTCATTTAGTTTTCTCCATAACCATCCACAAGTCATTGACACAGACTTTTGGAAGTCTATTTCTATTTCCTAAAACTGAATTTAGACACGGGCATCTATGAATAGTTCTCTTAAGAGTTGGGACAGTGGAATCATTAATTATGGCTCAGAACAGTGAGATTATGTTCTATCAAATATAAATAAAATGCATTAGCACTTTACTGTTATTAAAGTTTTAGCGACTTGTTAATATTTTATTAATGACAATATCCACTATAATGGTATAAGTTATAATGAGTGCAACTGACAAAAAATATAATCCATGTTTTTCTACAGATTTCTTTGCTTATAGTCAAAGCCAGATGACTTAGCACTGGCTAATAATGTGTACCCAGCTCTGCCCCTGTTTTCTATGATGGAAACCTCTGGGTCCCATTCGCCACCTAAGCTCCAAGTGTTTCAGGTACTCCATCAAGGTGCTTCTCCTCGTGCGACGAACGCAGCCCCTTTTGCTACCATGTGTGATCATTTTCCACCTCCTCTGTGACTACCCTCAGTCTGGATCTTTGAGGTCTAAGCAAAGCAATGTATTGTGATGCATCCTCACTTCCAGCTGATGGACACCAATGGTGCACCCAGTGGCACTCAAGCCATCTGCTGGGTCAAAGTGCCTAAAGATGGAAAGGTCAATGACCTGTCTGCTACACCACAGCACCCCTGGGTGGTGAGTGACAGGACCACATGCAGGGACTCCAAACAAACACATCTAATCAGAGTTCTTCTGTATTTTTCCAGCTGGAGTTGGAAGAGCTATGAGCTGAGAGGAGTGAAACCTGGGAGCTTATGTCTGTCATTGATTTAGACCTTAGCACTTGACAGGTACCCTCGCCAAGGAAAGAAAGAATAAATCAACTGAGGCACCACCAGGGAGCACTGCCAGCCCATCTTCCTCTTCCCTTGGCATGATCTTTCTCTACAGGATCTTCCTTTTTCTCATTTCACAGATGATGCCCAGCCTAAAGTCACCCATTCGTTTTCACATATAGTTGGATCAAGGTAAGCATCATTAGGTTTAAACTGGGACCCCATCACCTGATAAATTATATCCAAAAATGCAACCAGATGCTATGTGAGGTAGTGAGTTCCTCAATGCTCCAAATACTTCCACAGAGATTGGAAAAACATCTGCTAGAAAGAGAGGCACAGCTTCTCTTGCCCTAGGAGGGAGGCTGGGTTACAAGACTTCCAAGGACATTTCCAACTTGAATATTTTCTTTTCCTAGTGGCAGCAGACTAGTCACTGTCACATTCACAATCTTCTAGACCCCAGCCCTGCTGAGAATCAGAGCTTCCTGAAGGTAATACCATTCCCAGGTATGTTTGCTCCTGGGAAGCCAACCTGATTCATCAATTCTAAGACATGTCTTTTTTGCACACACTAATACCTCTGAAATAGTGACGTATCTTATAATCAATGGCTTGTTGCTATTTAATTGCCAGTGATTTGCTCTTTCTTCCTTAGTGGCATATAAAATAAGGTTGTGCCTTATAATGGCATCTTTGATTCAATTAAGTATGGTAGGACTTCGGCAGGTTCTCTAATGCAAGCATGGTCAAAGCATTCTTTTATCTTATGATTTTCAAACATCTGCCCTCCACCCTTACCTGTATACCCACAGGCTTTGTAGGCAAGTCCCTCTCCCACTTGACCAGGGTAAGGGCTAACATTTTGGTGACTCAACTACTGAGGAAGTGATACAAGTGGCAAGGAGATGTTTTACAGGCTTTAGGGATATCTTTTTGCAGAACTGCATGAAGTAACGTCTCTGACCAGTCCAGAGTCATTGGTTACAAAATGAAGCCACTCTGAGGGGAAAGTCCAGTCCCACAAACACACTTCCTCTGACTTCGCTGGTGGACTTTTGTCCATCCATGCTAAGTGCTCTAAATTCTCAGCTTGGAATTCTACCTGTCTTGTTAACCAAGACCCTTCCACTTCTTAAACAGCCAGGGAGCTAGACCCAGCTAAATCTACCTTGAGATTTCTTGTTCACCAGAGAGAAATTAAAATCCAGAGAAGGACGCCATATAGTGTGAATCATTAACTGAACCAAAAATTCCAGACCTTGGAATCAGCTAAAATGTATAAGATTGGGAGCTTTCTAAACCAGGTCTCTTAGCTGTACCATATTTTTATTGTAAAATGTAAAGTGAATTTCATAACAAGAAATGTTTGAAAAGCAAAAGCCAAATCCCTCTGTTCTTGACCATTTCTAATTTTTCCTGGGCTTCTGTGATGAACTCACCCTAGGGTGAGTCCCAGGAAGTAACCTTGTAGAAATCCCTCCAGTTGAGTGTGGGTAGAGCCTATGATTTGCTTCTGACCAATAGACTATGACAAAGGTGACATCATTCCCATGATGGCATTGCATTGTATAAGACTCCTAGCAGAGTGAAGACAGACTTTCTCTGCTGGCCTTAAGGAAGCAAATAGCCATGCTGTGAATCACTATGGGAGAACCATGTCAGAGGATTGCAGGGTGGTCTCTAAAAGCTGAGGGCAGCCTCCACCTAATACCTTTAAGAAACTGGGGTCCTCGGTTATATGGCAAGGAAATGAATTCTACCCACAATCTGAGTAAGCTCAGAAGTAGGTATTTTCTTAGATAAGCCTCCAGACAAGAATGGAGCCACTCAACATTTTGACTGCAGACTGGTGAGACCCCGAGCAGAGGACCCAAAGAAGCAATGCCTCCCAGATTGCTGACCGAAGTAAACTACGAGATAATAAATGTATGTTGTTTTAAGTGACTAAGTTTGTGATAACTAGTTATACAAGAATAGGAAACTAATACAGGATCCTCCACCTCCCCTGGTTCTTTCTATCATTGTATGCACTAACATGCATTCATTAAATTAGGAGAGAGAGAGAGAAAGAGAGAGAGACCCAACTCCAAGGATGCAGCAAAGGATCAAAACATATAAATTCTTTGCCCTCTTAGAGTTTTAAGTTCTGGCAAAAGAACACAGACAGTAAGCATATAAACAACTATTCTTCAAGAGTAATAAGTAGTTTGAGAAATAAAAATAATCAGGGCATGTTATCTAATCCCCTATTACTTTAGATTTGTTTTTAATTTCTATTCCCCTTTCCTGTCTCTTTTTCAATATGGGTAACGACCCCTTGGGTAAAATAACAAAATTCATGCTATCAAGTGGGTCACTAATTTACCAACAGAAAGATGAACTAATAGATGAAAGAAAAATTACTGTGCAAATAAAATATTCCAGTGAGGCTGACAAAGTAACCATGAGCTGGCACAGGGAATCTTACTGAATAAGGTTTTAATCACATATGCTTTCTCTGCCCTGTTTTGCTTTTCTTTTCTACATAAAGTTTTATACCAGCACGTGTCACCATGCTCAGAGTCAACAGTACCCATCAAAACTAACTATCCCGATCCTCCCCTCCCCTTATATTCCCTCCCCGCCCATCCCCTCTCTTCTCCACTCCTCCTCCTTTTCTCCCCTTTCTTAGTCTCCTCTCCTTACCTCTCCTGTCCTCTCCCTCTTCCTCAGCTGGCAGTAGACAGTGTGGATGAATCCAGGAACCATGTCACAGAGAAAACAAGTAGAGGAATTTGAGTTTTTAACTCGTCCAAGTGACAAACAGGAAACCCAACAAATGTGCTAACAGGAAACCAAATCAATGGGACCATGTTACAAATACATGGGTTCCAGACAACTATAAAAATTTTTTTGGAGGGGCAGAAGATGGCGGAAGGCCAGGTGACTGCATTTTGGGAGGTTCCCTGAAATGAGCTCAATTCCTGCAAAAAAAAAAATGATACAGGAACACTATGAGGAACACCCATGAGATCAGCCTTAAATGTGATATTTCGCACTTCTGGATCAGCACGGGAGACAAGGACCATCGGCAAAAAGGTAGAAACAAGTGAGAGCGACCGGAGGCTTACCCCCAGAGACAGGGGTGCGGGGGAGGAAGCCCGCAGAGCTGAACCATTGAAAGCAAATACCCCAGCACAAAAGTGCTCTGTGCTTGGGGAATAACAGCAGATTATGGTCTGATTCGGGGCGAGGCAGAACCAGGAACACTGCAGAGCCCACGGCGCCGGAGTCTGTTTTTTCACCGCAGCAGCAGGGAGACGGGGACCCGCAGGGACAGAGAGTTCCCTATGAGGTGCAAAGGAACGCAGCGAAACCAGCGGCAAGGAGTCTGTTTTTCCGCCGCGGCAGCGGGGAGACAGGGATCCACAGGAAGAGGAAGTGCCCCCGGCTCGAGGGAACTTGGAGGGGCTGGGGTGTGGAGTCTATCTCTCCACTGCTTAAGCCAGAGGAGCAGGGTTTCATAGAGAGCAAGAGTACCCTGTGTGGCGCAAAAAAACTCAGTGAAAACAGCGGGTGTGGAGTCTATTTTTCTGCCGCTTTTTCTCTTTTTTTTCTTTCTTTTTTCCCCTTTCCTCCGCTGCTTTTCTCTCGCGCTTCTCTCCAGCCCATGGGCCAGGCGCGGACCCCTAATGAAAGGCGGTTTTGCAGACTTGCATGGGACCTGCGGGGCCGCGGTTCCCGGGGCACAGACAAGGTCGCGCGACCCAAAATCAGTTGTGGTTTCAAGGTGCGGGAGTGAAGCGACAAGCAAGGGCTTGAGAAGAAATCAATCCAGCATCTGCACCTGCCAGGCTGTGACAGGCTGCCAACCGGAAGGCGGGAAAGAGCCTCTCTCTGTGTAGAAGCACTCTCTGGGAGGGAGGTTTGGGCGCAGACATCTTGCTCCGACATGACTTCCTCAGCAGCTGAAAAAGGACGTAAAAGAACAACGCTCCCTTATCAGAGAACTGTAACCTGACAACCTGGTTACCATGGAGACCAATCTAGAGCAAGGGGGCGGAGAGACGCAGCCCAGGTAGTAGGGACTGAAAACAGCGCGGCAGGCCCCGCCCCCAGAAGGCAAGCCAGAAGCACAGGAGCACAACACTCAAACTGTAAAACCCCAACATCGGGGGGAGGGGAGAAAGCAATTTATTAAACTCCTGGTACTGACTACAAGTAACAAAAGCCCTATACTTTATTGATACAGTTTTCCACCTTATTTGCTTTTTTAACTTTTTTCTATTTTTACTTTTAAAGCTTCCATTTTAAACTTAAAAATGCATTCTCATGGTTTTTCTTCTTTCAATTTTTAACCCACTTTTTATCACAATGTGATACTCAATACAACACTCCATAACATTTTTTTTACCTTGAAATTTTTTCAAACACATTCCTGTATTTTCTGCTGTTGTTGTTGCCTCTTGTTTCCCTGTTTGTTTTCTCTGTTTCTCCCTTTCTTCTCTCTTCTTTCCTTTATTTTCTCTTTTACATATACATATAGTTATAAGCTTCAAGTTAATCCTACATCCCTATTCAATACTACCCCTATATACAGCCAGTTCTAACCTCCCTATATCTTTAGAAAGTGGGCTCCTCCAACAATAATAACAAGACAAACTCGGGAGCGTCTGAAACACATTCCTTGCCCACAAGGAGTGTCTGCCCTCACCTTCCCACTCTAGTCTGTCAGTGTTTCTGTGTAATTGTCTTTACTTTTGTATTATATAAATACTGGTCTCGGGGGTCATCCAGGTTGGGCTTTGCTTTCTAATCTCTTCATTTACCCTTGATAGCCCTTTTATTTACCCTGTAACAGTTTTGTACCATATAAATCCTACCACCGGGCCCCATTCTGGAAGTGGTTTCTTTTCTTGCTTCCTTTCTTCAGTTTTCTTATTTCTTTCTCCTTCCTTTTCGGTGGTGAATTCTCGTTGCTCCAAAACCTTCCAGTGACCAATCCACCTACATAGTGGCTGATATATTTAGCTATACACCCCCTCAACCACTCCTCGCCACAATGACTCGGAGGAGGAACATCCAACAGAAGAAGAACCCTGAGATTGCAACCCCGGTCACAGAACTACTGGAAATGAACATAAACAATATGACAGAAATGGAATTCAGGGCAGCAATAGTCCAAGCAATAGTCACGTAGTGGAAGCCATTGTAACAGAAGTGAAAGCTGAGGTTAGAAAGGCTATAGATGAGATGCAATCTAATTTAAATATGCTAACAGCCAGAGTAAGTGAAGCTGAAGATCAAATCAGTGATTTAGAAGACAGATGGATTAAGAAGGAGGAGCCAACCCTATGACCCTGCAATTGCACTACTGGGCATTTACCCCAAAGATACAGATGTAGTGAAAAGAAGGGCCATATGTACCCCAATGTTCATTGCAACAATGGCCACAATCGCCAAACTGTGGAAAGAGCCAAGGTGCCCTTCAACAGATGAATGGATAAAGAAGATATGGTCCATATATACAATGGAATACTATGCCTCCATCAGAAAGGATGAATATCCAACTTTTGTAGCAACATGGACTGGACTGGAAGAGATTATGCTGAGTGAAATAAGCCAAGTAGAGAAAGTCAAGTATCACATGGTTTCACTTACTTGCGGTGCATAAGGGGTAACCTGGAGGACAGTAGGAGAAGGAAAGTAAATGGGAAGTAGGTAATCCAGGAAGAGAAATGAAACAACAGAGACTTTGGACACAGAAACAAACTGAGGGACTTGGAGGGAGGGGTTGAAGGGATGGGAGAGTCTGGTGGCGGGTACTGAGGGCACCTATTGCATGGAGCACTGGGTGTGGGGAATAGGGAATGATCTTGGAACACTGGAAAAAATTTTAAATTTAAGTAACAATAAAAAAAATAACAGTAAAAAAAATTTTTTTTGATAATTTGAATTTGTTCAAAATGGAATGAGTTGCCTAAGAAACTTGTCCCTAGAGGGATTCAGGCAGAGTTATATGCCTTTTTCTTATGGTTGTTAGGGGCCATTTCCACAGCGGCTAGGAAAGCTGCCGATGACTTGATGTATTACCTCTCTGAGTCAGGGCTCAGCCGCAGAGGATAGACTTTGCTCTGGCTACTTTAAGCAGAAAAGAAATTATCATGTGTTATTAGGTGGATGGCAGAAGTGCCTGGAGAGCAGGCTTGAGGCTGAGACTGTAGGAGCAACTTTCCAAATCATACAGCAGAACTCACCTTCTAGGAGAGCCTCAGCCATTTCAGAAAGAGAGCTGAGGAATCAGGAAGCTGCCACCACGTCTGCTGCCCCCGGAATCACACATGTCTCCCCTGATCAGCATGACCAGAATGGAGACATCTGCTTCCCTGGGTCCACACTGCCTTCCCAGTCTCATGGGGCCATGTGTGCCTGGTGGAACCCAGGACATTTGCAGAGCTCAAGATATAAGGAATTCAGGAAATAAGGCTTGGTGTACAATGGAAACTCAGGTGGATTTGGGGCTTCTGGGTGCTGGGACTCATCCAAATCCTCCCAAATGTGCTCATTTCCAATGTTAAGTTGCTACTCCTTTCCACAATTGTGCCAATGTTCACCGGCAAACTGGTGAGGCTAAGAGCTCAGCCGCGCTGTGATCAAGCATTGCCCACCACCATCTGCCGGCTAGCTGACTTTGATTGTATCAACTCTGCAACAGCAAGAGATCAAAGTTTCTTTTCGGGCAGAAAAAACTCACTAGTTCTCTGGCTAAGGGTGGAATGAAATTTTTAAAATATAAGTTCCGTTTTTCAAAGTTTTCAAATGTTATTATAAAGAGCCATCACAGGGGCGCCTAGGTGATGCAGTCGGTTGGGCATGGACTCTGGATTTCAGCCTCCATCTTAATTTCAGGGTCCTGGGACCGAGCCCTCAGTTGGGCTCCTCACTCAGCAGGCAGTCTGCTGGAGATTCTCTCTCTCTCCCTCTGCTCCTCCCTCTGTGCTCTCTCTCTCGCTCTCCCTCACTCTCTCTCGCGCTCTCTCTCTCAGATAAAGAAGTAAATAAGCCATCACATTTGCATGGTCTCCTTTTACTTCTACCCCAAAACACATGAACTCAATCTGAGAGCACCATGATTCCAATAGGCACTTTATTCCAGATGACCCAGAATTTATGTAACTGAACTAACTTTTGTACCACCCTGGCATGGTTTATCAGTAGCCTACCCTCTAATGGTTACCAGATCCTCAGGACCTTCAAATCCAACCAAGACATATCCCCTGCCCCAGATTCCCATCCTCCAGTTTCTGTTGCCTGATTTTGGTATCACTCCCAGTTCATGCAAACAACAGAATTTATTCTAGCTAGCTTTAGCGTAAAGGAATTTAATACTGATTTGTAGGTGACTTACAAAAAACACTGGAATAACTGAGCTGAGCTTCCAGAAATGAGCCTCAGAACAAAGCAGAACTTGTTCACAAGGGAGCTGCTGCTTTCTACCATGATCCGGAAGCCTCTATTGGCACCAAGATCACTACACTACACCTCTGCTGAGATCTTCATCCACAAAGTAAATACCATGCTTCTCAATACCCGCGAAGCTGAAACCAGACAGCAGGGCTCTGTGATGGTTGCTACAAAAAAAATACTAAGTGCCTCCACAACTATATTTGCCTCGTGATGGTCACTTTTTCCTTCTAGTCTTGCATAGGTACATCTGTTTGGAAGAAGTTGGGTCATTTCTAGAACCCAAGTGGAAGAGACTATAGCAAACATAGTATTTAGCTTTCTAGCCCCTATGATACAATAACACATGATGCCTGAGTCTCATCCCCTGAAAGAATCTTCAGCCTGGGAATTAGCATTTTTAAAAGCTGTCCAGGTGATTATTAAAAGTAAATTAAATTATCTGATTATTTGAATTAATGTTTAAATGTTCAGCCAGGGTAAGGAACCTTGCCTCAGCAGATCCTGACTCTGCCCCATCTAGGCAATTCCTAGACAGGGACTTAAGAATGAAATCTTCACAAAGAATCCTATGGTCTATGGGATCAAGACAATCAGGAGAAATTTCTTTTTAGTGCATCACCCTTGGCTTCTACGGGGAAAATTAAGGCATGTGCTCTGATTAGAAGATTTGGCCAATTTAATAAAACAGACTGGTTGGATTTACATTATGCCACTCTCTAGGAAGCCCAAATAGCTCATCCAAACATTCTTTACATCCATTACAAAATAATTACTGGGACACAATGTGCACCACTTGCCATGTTAATGTTATAATAAATACAAAGTAGACAAAGATATGTCTGTCTTGGGAGCTCTGTAAACCTTTGCAAGTGACACAATGAATAGAGAGAACTCATGAGTAAGTTATTGCAGTTAAGAAGTTCAAAGTGTTTAGGGTGCTCAGATACAAGTAGCAGTAAACTATGGCCGAGTCCAATCTTATTTATATAAATATAGTTGCATTAGAACATAGCCACACCTGTTTATTTATATGTTGTCTATGGCTTATGTGGGTGCTATGACAGCAACACAGACCATATGACCTGTGGAGCCTAAACTTTTTACTGTCTGGCCCTTTCAGGAAAACTTTATTGACCCCTGTTCTTGTACAATGACCCTGTTGAATGGGTCTCCATCTGTGCATGTCCTACCTCAATTTGCCATCAAATGGTTTGAAATAGGAGTGAGGGAGCACCTGACCCAAGAGTACCTCACCCACAGGTTTGGGTAGCTGGTCAAATATTCTCTCTTGAGAACTGGAACTGAGAGACACAGACTATAGTCAAATAGTGATAAGTTCCTGAACTAACAAGTAATTGCTGAATGAGGATCAGGTTCAGCACCATTGCAAGCCAAAATAAATAAGTAAATGATGAATGGACGGATGAATGAAGTTAAAGTTCTACAGGAGAAGAAATGTCATGAGTAAAAAGAAGAAGCAGAAAAATGAAACACTTGGTTTTCTAAAGTTATTTGAGATGTTGAATGAGAAATACTTTTTTTTTTTTTAAGATTTTATTTATTTGACAGAGAGAAACACAGCTAGAGAAGGAACACAAGCAGGGGGAGTGAGAGAGGGAGAAGCAGGCTTCCTGCCGATCAGGGAGCCCTATGTGGGACTCGATCCTGGATCTCTGGGATCATGACCTGAGCCGAAGGCAGTCACTTAACCAACTGAGCCACCCAAGCGCCCCTCAAAGTGTACTATTTTTTTTAAAGATTTTATTTATTTATTTGACAGAGAGAGAGATCACAAGTAGGCAGAAAGGCAGGCAAAGAGAGAGGAGGAAGCAGGCTCCTTGTTGAGCAGAAAGCCCGAGCCCGACGCGGGCCTTGATCCCAGGACCCTGAGATCATGACCTGAGCCAAAGGCAGAGGCTTTAACTCACTGAGCCACCCAGGTGTCCTGAATGGGAAATACTTTTTAAATCTACCGAAATAGTTATGGGCCAAAGTACACATCAAGCACTTGGTACTTGCTCCTAGGCTTGAATTAAATCTGGCTCCAAGGGGTGCCTGGGTGGCTCAGTCATTGGGCGTCTGCCTTCGGCTCAGGTCATGATCCCGGAGTTCTGGGATTGAGCCACGCATCACATCGGGCTCCCTGCTTGGCAGGAGGCCTGCTTCTTCCCCTCTCACTCCTGCTGCTTGTGTTCCCTCTCTAGCTGTGTTTCTCCCTCTCAAATAAATAGATAAATAAAATCTTTTAAAAAGAAAATAAAGTAAATCTGGCTCCAGGAAGCAAGTCTTGAGTTGTTAGAGAGGATGAAGAAAGGCAGAGTGAGGAGGGTAGGTTGCTGTTTATCCTCCCTCTCCTATGAGAAAGCTATTTCAGTGATGCCCCAGTTATCTCAAAGTGATCAGTCATTAAGAACCAAAGACAGAATAACCCTGGGATAATAACCCAATGGTTCTCCAACTGTGATTCCCAGACCAATAGCATCATCACCTGGAAACTTGTTCTTTCTCCCCTGAATACCCTGACACCCCAAATAATCAAGTTTTAAATCACCTTGACCCCACTGAAGACCTCATAAATCCTGCCTGCCCCACTGACAGCAGAAAAACTATAGGGAGTCAAATACGAATCTCCTGGGTTCCAAAGCCTTATTTCCCTTGTAAATTTTCCTAGGTCACAAGGACCCTTGAGAGTGATTCCTTCCATACATGTGTGAGAAAAGAAGTGAATGATAGCCTGGAAGCAAGTCTTCTCTGTTTGTTTGTCACAAAAAACTTAGACTGGTTCCAAGGGCTTGTCATTGCTACAGCCAAGACTCTTTGAACCCCTCTTCAGCCAATGCCCTAGCTGCATTTCCTCCTCCATGCCAGTGGTCCTTAGTCCTCGCTGTACAAAAGAATCCCCTAGGGGCTTTTTTCTTCCCAAGCTTTATGGAGGTTAAATTGGCAAGCAAAATTGGATATATGCAAAGTAGATAATGTAATGGTTTGTTATATGTATACATTATGAGGTAATCACCACAATCAAGTTAATCCACACATTCGTCACCTTACCTGGTTACCTTTGTGCTTGAGATCTACTCTCTTAGCAGATTTCAAGTATACAATACAGTACTGTTAACTGCAGTCCCCGTGTTGCACATTAGAACTCCCTTACCTTATTACTGAGAGCTAGTCCCTTTGAAAAACACCTCCCCATCTCCCCCACCTCCCAGACCAGGCAACCACCATTCTACTCTCTTTCACTGAGTTCAACGTCATTCTTAGTTTCCACAAATAAGAGAGACCATGCAGTATTTGTCTTTCTGTCTCACCTGAAAGCTTTTAAAACATCTCCGTGGTAGACTCTTTGCCAAGATCCTGCAGTAAGTGTTCTGGTGTGGGGCCCAGACGTCGGTGCTCTTTCAGATCTTCCCCAGCAGTTTGAAGATCCTCGCTCCTATGTTTCAGCTGCTCTTTAGAGCTGCCAATAAGGGAACATGGGGCGCCTGGGTGGCTCAGTTGCTTAAGCGACTGCCTTCAGCTCAGGTCATGATCCTGGAGTCCGAGATCGAGTCCCACCTCAGTCTCCCTGCTTAGCAAGGAACCTGCTTCTCCCTCTGACCCTGCTCCTTTTCGTGTTCTCTCTCTCTTATTCTCTCTCTCAAATAAGTAAAATAAGTAAATACAGAAAATAAGTAAATAAAGGGAATGTGATTTCTTACCTCTTACTTATAATGCCTGTCGCCAACAGGGATGGGGAAAGCAGAAAGCGGGAGTAAATGAGCTCAACGATTCTCTCTCCAGCTCAGCTACTCCTCAGAAAACAAAGCAAGGAAAGCAACATTGGCTCCAGGTACCTCAGAGCAAACCGTCACAAAATCACCGCCTGGATTCTGCACCAGCACCAGGGAGTGCATAAGAGGGGTTTCCCTAATTGTTACTACATTTTTAAGCACTTATCTATGTGCCTGACACAAATAATAAAAACACACAGCCTCTAAGAACAGGGATGTGCAGTGAAAGAGATAATAATGTAAAGTGAAACAAAATAAGCAAATAAAACTAAGCCATAAAGCGACGTGATTTTCACTCCATGCCATGGAAGCATCTGTTCACTTATTCATTAAATATTCAGTGTGTACACACTATGTGCCAGGCAGAGTCTAAAATGGTGAACATGGGTGAACACAAGTTAGCGCTACTTCCCGCCCTCAAGTTTGCAGGGAGACAGGTGGGGCATAGAGACACATACAAGTCACTGTAAGCTGAGGATGTGTGATGATCTCAAGGGTGGAAGGAGGCAGGTGCTACTTGGAAAGAGAATGAACAAGGGCACGGAGAAGACTGAGAATATAGACCTGTTGACTGGCTGGGAAGGACCTTATCAGGCTAATTGTTCTATGTGGGCCGAGGACACAGAGAGAATAAGATGTGAGGTTCCTGGAGGTGGTGGGGAGGTTAACGACTTACACAAACCAAAGGAAGGTGAGTGTGGCTGCTGGGAGTGAGCCGGGGGAGGCAGGAAAGTGGGGAAGCTAGAGGAGTCTGGGAAATACTCCAGTGGGATCTTTTCAACTGTGGCTTGAAATATATGTTGATCCAAATGGGTCTTCTGGAAATCAAAGATGGATTTTAAGGAGAACCTCCAGGACAGGTCTGAGTTTCGTGAGGCCTGAAGCTTTTGAAGCTATAAGGAAGAGAATAAGGGGAACAGAAAATGCCAGGGCCCCTAGCATAGCCTTGGAAGGGCAGGGGCAAAGAAGAGACTGGAAGCATAAGTTTGATTGGCTCCTTGGGCAGTTTGCCAGCAGTCTCCATTCCAGTCCTGTACCTCCCATTGCCTAGAGTCAGGATAGCCTCTCATGGAGCTCACTAAAACTTACACCACCCTCCCCTTTTTAAACACACTCATTCCCATTCAGGCCAGCATCCCAAAGAAAGCAATGACGTGGGCAGTCAAGATTCATTCAATCATTTAACAAACATATATGCATCTTTTAGGTTATATCCATAGTATATCACTTTTTGTTAAAAATTATAGAGCACTTAATATGAGCATGACCCAAGGAGACACACGTACTTCACATTTACTTTGTACCAAATACTACACTGGACCCCAAGGATAGAGCTATGAATTAGACACACTTGGTCTTATGGATTGATCACGCTGCACTTGCCTTAGCAATTTTCAAGTAAGAGAAGGTCTAAGGTCTCCTTTGTAAGTCTCGGCTAACGACCTGGTTGGTCATGGTTAATAACCTCCCAGAAAGTATAAAGTCCTATCAAAGTTGGACAATCTCCAAGAGGCTTCTCAAGATACTGCCTTATGAGAGCAATGGGTGGGAGTGATCACCAGCATTCTGCCGCCCGGGCAGCTTTGCAGCTTCCGTGTATAACTGCTCCTCTGTATAAGGCAGGTGTACTGAGCAATGAGTCAGTTTGGTTTTGTATGTAGAAACAGAGCCTGGTGAGGAAGGAAGGGGCAGAATTCCTGCACATGAGTTTGTGGTGTTTGTCCATTCCACCAGAGAAGTCTGAGAGCTGCATGTCACTGTGGTGCCGAAGGCTGGATGCCCATGGGCTCCCCTGAGGTAACTCAGGGAGTAATGAACTTCAAGAGAAGACAGGAAATGTTAGGTCAGCCCTTATTTAAATAAATAAATAAATAAATAAATAAATAAATAAATAAATAAATAAATAAATAGTTTTAGAGGAAGACATGTCTTCAACAATTGTAATTGTCTACTTGCTAAATTAGCATGGTGGCTCTCTCAAGTTCAGGTTGAAGTTTCAACAGGTTGAGTGTGGAATGTTCCTGCACTGGAGGTGGGCCTACCTGAGGCACAGAAGTTGGGACAGTCAGAATCTGCTGTTTTCTCCCTAGCCTCCCTTCCTAGAGTAGAGCAGTCGCTCAGATGACATCTATTCCATGACCTCCAAATAATGCCCCTATCCGAATGTTACACCATCATTTCAGGTAGTCATTCTATTTGTTGTCCTAATGGGCTGAACTACATTCAACATACCCCAAATTCCTCTTGTTTCTTTCCAGTGTAAATTAATTTTATGGTGCACAGTTACGTGGCACAAGGCAAACAGCTTTAATAAAATGGTGTGGTCTGTTCTTTACATTACTGGCAGGTTTTTGTATATGACCCTAGGTGACCGCAAGCTCTGTACCCTTACATGTCACCTCCTATCTATTAGAGACAACAGAAATATAAGGTAATTTGGACTATATTAGGGACATAAAGAATCTAGGAAACCACACCTTAGAGACATCATCAAAATGAAGAATGCAAAAGGAAGCAATTTTGCTGGGGTTTGGCTTTTTATTTCTGAACTTAATGCATAAAACAATCCCACAGAGCCCAACAGAGTAACGGCTAAAAAGTATCATTTTTTTTCTCTTGAATATTTATTGAACACCAAGGGTGTAGGGCATGACTCCATAAGACACATAGAGACATAAAATGCCAGGTCTGCCCTCCCTCCAGAAATACACAGTCTGCTTGGGAGGCATAAGATAGATAAAACACAACAGCCTCAGCTGAACATCAAGGAGCACAGACAATACCAGGCAGAGTCCCTAAGAACTTTGGAGTAAATGGGAGATTGAAGAACACTGAAGGAAAAGGAGTGGAAGGCATTGAGGTTAAAGTAAAGGACAGATGTAGACTTGTAAGAAGATGGATTTGGGGCAGGAAGGGTGGTCCGAGTGAAAGAAAGAACATACATGGTTTGTGTCAGTGTTCAGTGATCTGGGGGTCACTGGACAAATCTGGACTGCCATGTTTCTATAAGGGCTGCAAGTGAAGAAAGGGTCTTACATTTTTGGATGGTTGAAAAACCATCAAAGAAATCTTTCATGACACATGAAAATTCTAATGAAATTCAAATTTCAGAGCCGACAAATAAAGTGAACGGAAGACAGCCATGCTCATTCATGCGTTATTGTTTCTGACTTTCTCACGGCAACCCCGGAGTTGGGGAGTCACAACAGAGACCATTGCTGGCAAAGCCTAAAATATTTACTATGTGGTTCACTACAGGAAAAAAAAATACCCTATCTCCTCTTGGCTTAGCTGAGGAGGAACCACTTAAACACATCTAGGAACAGGGAAACTGTCGGGGTCCAGCTTGTAGTGGGTCGTACTAGGCTATGGACTTTCAACTCCACTGTCTTAGCAATAAGGATTCATTGAAAGTTGTTGAACAAGAACAGAGAAAGGGAGGTGTGAAGATAAAGACAGTAGGGAGATCTGAGGCCAGGAACAATTATGAGCACTTAGCTGAAGTGTGATGAAGACCCAAACTGGTGGCTTTACTAGTCTCCTTGTTTTTCAAGGCTCCAACAAATCTCCACCTCCCCTTTACTTTCAGCAGATGGCTGTATCTGCATTCCTCTGAGAATTTTCTAAAAACAAGAGGAGACAACTACCACCTCTGGCGTCCTCCAATGTGGCAACCAATAAATCCTGAATTTTGTCTCCCTCCTGCTAAAAGAAAGTGCCTGATCCCATCCTGGAGATCCATCCTGGAGCTTCCAGAACAAAATGCGAATTCAGACCTGCATATCAGGCACTGTGTGTCCAAGTCCTGCCGCACTGAATGAGCGTAATTCATGAAACGTGCACACAACTCTGGGAGATGTCATGGATCAAATGGCGCCCTGCTCCCCCAAAAGATGTCTGTACCCTAATTCCAGGAATCTGTGACTGACTACAGGAATCTGTGACTGACTACCTGATTTAGAAAAAGGGTCTTTGCTTACGTGATTGAGTGAAGGCTCTCAAGATGAAGAGATTATCCTGGATTACCCAAGGGAGCCCTAACTGCCAAGGAAATCCAGCAAACACCAATAGCCCCCACAAGCTAGTGACTGTCCCCTAGAGCCTCTGGAGGGTGTGCGGACCTGCTGACATCTTGATTTTGGACTCTGGCCTCCAGAACTGTGAGAGAATAGATTCCTTTTGTGTTTCTGCCCAGTTCGTGGTCACATGTTGTGGCAGTCCTGGGAAACTAACAGAGGGCTACTTATTTCTCTTACCCCTAATGATTTATTTGTTCCCACACAGAAGATTCAAAATCCTAATACTACTTGCTTCAGAATTTAATATTTCCAATTCCAAGTAATTATCAATAATGTCAATTCAAGACTGAGCTTCTCACTACTTTCACTGTCACTATCCCCATTCACACTCCCCACCTTGGCCCAGCCTGAACAGGGGCCTGCCTCAGGCAGGAAGTCAGCTGACAGAGACAGGGCCCAGTTGCTTCTTTTCTCCCCTCTCACCATCTTCCACACTTGCCAGCTGCTGTTTCTCACCCTTCCAGGGTCAGAGTAGGACAGCAAGAAAGTTCTAACTTGACCAACATTAGCATAAACTGGCTTTGCTCTGTCCAAGTCATGGGTGGTGTTTGTAGATGACTCTTACTCCCTTGAGGTTCTTCTCTCCTCCTTTCCACCCCATCACCAGAAACCTGTCACCAACATCTCTCACACTCTTCTCTGAATTACTGCTAGCAATCACCAAAGACCAACCAGATCACACTGAGGATCTCGGTACTCCCTCCGTGTCAAAATTAAAGTTCTCACATATTGAGACATTGTTAATTCAGCAGCTGAGAATACTTTCCTATCCATATCAGAATACTAATGAGCAAAAAAGGTATTAAAAGATAGAACTCCCGGGCACCTGAGTGGCTCAGTGGGTTAAAGCCTCTGCCTTCAGCTCAGGTCATGATCTCAGGGTCCTGGGATCCAGGCCCACACTGGGCTCTCTGCTCAGCAGGGAGCCTGCTTCCTCCTCTCTCTCTGCCTGCCTCTCTGCCTACTTGTGATCTCTCTCTGTCAAAGAAATAAATAAAATCTTAAAAAAAAACAAAAAAGATAGTACTGCTTTACTGGAGTAAAACCATCAGCACCGACCTTTACATCATTAGCTCAATTTTCCCATGGATTATAGCATACCTTACTAAGCTTTTGATCTTGAGTAATTTCGAATCTCAATTCTAGTTCTGACAGAGCTAACACCAGACACCCAGCCCCACAGAGCTTTGATGGAATTCTTGATGAAGTGAAATTGATAAGGAATCTCAGTTCCCTTTCAGTGGCTTATCCAAAAGCTGCCAAGTCCGCCTGGAATCATCCATCCCGGTTGTCTGTGGTCAGCTTATTAGCAAAACAAGTCTAGCTCTGTGACACTGAAGCCAAAAACAAGGTTTTCACTCCTCCCCGAGTCTCCAGCTTTACTCCATCTGAGGGTCATAGACCACTCTCGGACCAAGCCCCCTGCCAGGCTGTGCCTATCCCACGTGTTGCAGAACACCTAAAACTCAAGGAAGAAGGGCCATCGTTGTACTCACACTGTTTGAATATCTATTTCTGTGTATGCAGAGTCCTTGAAAATGCTGTCTGTTCTAGGCACCTCCTATCACCTCCAGCCACTTTGTGATGACCAGGCCTGGGAGTCAGCAGAGGCAACCTGTTCCAAATTCCAAATTCTACTTTTGCCACCAACTTGGTTGTGATTTTAGGCCTAACCTCCATGTATCAGCGCCCACCTGCAAAATGAGGCTAGGTCAATCTTTCTTCAGATCTTTTCTGTTACGGCAGTTCTGAAGACAAGAGACAAAGGGAATTCTCCCTGGGCCAGGCCACCTGCCTTGGAGCCTCTGGGAAAACCACTCCATGCCATGTGTTTTTGTTTTTGTTTTTTTAAGATTTTATTTATTTATTTGACAGAGGGAAACACAGCCAGAGAGGGAACACAAGCAGAGGGACTGAGAGAGGGAGAAGCAGGCTTCCCGCTGAGCAGGAAGCCCGATGTGGGGCCCGATCCCAGGTCTCCAGGATCATGACCTGAGCTGAAGGCAGTCGCTTAACCAACTGAGCCACCCAGGCACCCATGCCAGGTGTTTTGCAGAGAACTGGCCAGAGAGCAGCCTAGGACCAAGGAGCTCACAACCATACCGTGGCCTCCAGATGGTGGGAAACCACAGAGTAGGAATCCTGGACTCTCTACAAATACTATCTTGGCCCAGTCCTCTCCCCTCCCGTGTCCCAGGCCCTTCACCTCCTTGTCTCAAGATGCTCATCTGCCCCTACGGCCTTCCTTCCTTGAATATCCTAAGGCTCACTTCACATGTCTCATGGGACACTCACCAAACCCAATACCATGGTCTACCCACCAAAAATGCCCCTTTATCTTTCCACACCTTAGAGAGTACACGAACAATTAACTATGTTTTTCCTGGGGAATACTACTTAAGGTAAAATGCAAAATTCTACTAAAGGTTTCCCTGGGGCTGTCAGGTGGTGCCCCAAATGTGCCCATGCTGATCTGCCACCATACCTGATGTCAATTTCCCCCCAAAATGGACTTGCAGCTGCCCTGGCTGGGCTATTGTCCAAGTGAGAAGCCAGGGGCGGGGGAATAAAACCGTAAATCTCTGCAGACCTCTCTGTATCCCTTCTCCGCCCTGTAGCTCCTCTCTGTGCCCCCCGGAGGCCTATACATGGCCTCATCAGGGCTTGCCCAGCCCTGCCTTCCAGGTGGGTCGAACAAGTCCTCATACTGGCAGGAGACCAGAGGACAGGAGGGGTGTGAGATCAGGCATACATTCTCTTCATTTCTACCATGTCAGGTCTTCAACTTGGGCAGTGGTTTGGGGTCCCCTCCTCAAGGCCATAGCACCTGTCCGGGCACTCTCACAGAGCTACTGGTCTCACCTTGGGAAAACAGCTTCCTCTCCTTGCTAATCAGGCATAAAGGTGGTAATGGCTTCTCACTCTTTCTGATCCCAGGACACTTACTTTTGAATGTGCCATCTGTCAGCCGCCTCCCAGGGACCACCCAGGGAGTAGAGTGCTAAAAGCCAAAGGGATACCCAAGCCAAAATCCACCAAGAGAAACCAAAGTTCAAATACACAAGAGAATAGGTTCTAATATCTCGTGTGGGAGCAAATCAGGAGTCAAGGTAAAAGATATGGGGCCAGAAGGCCAGGACCCAGAGAAGACAGGACCAAAGGAACCAACTTGGTCAGAAACAAGCAAAAGGGCTGCCAAGGGCTTGCCAGTGGGAATCATGCTAAACTTCCCAGCCAGCATGTATGAGCTGCTTGCACAGGACAGACTGGCTTCAAGGAGGAAGGGCACATTGAACTGTAATTTCCATGTGCAGTTCCTTCTCCAAAAGTTTGACATTAAAACACAAATGCAAATAATAATAATAATAAAAATACAAATGCCTCAGGGAAGAGTTAAGCGCACCACAATATGGTGCCCACGGTATGTGAGGGTATGTATTTCTGGGCAGAGGCCACAGCTTTGAATTCAACAAAGGATCGAGGGTCATAAACAGTCAATCATTTCCAGCTACCCTTATCATCCATTCACTGTTCGGTTTTCTCTTGGGAAAAAAAAAAGTCCCAACTGCTTTCTGTTATATCAGTGCTAATTTCCCTTTGCTTTCCAAATTCTCCACAAGACCCTGCTCCCTCACCACCCTACTCCCCAGCCCAGGCCTTGCGATTCAAATATGTAACACTAAGGATGAATGCCACTTTGAAAACAGAGGCAAAGCCTGGTAAATCCTCATAGCTCCACAGAAAATGTTTCTGTTCCTCTCAAAAGTACAGCTCAGGATGATCAAACCCTCCTGGGTGCCCCCTTACATGTCAGAGTTGGTATTTGCCAACAAAGGACATCTGGAACCTTCATATCACCAGTTCAATTTTCCCTTGAAATTCTCACAAAGGTGTGTGACAAAGGACTGCACTCATGGGATGATCACTGAGCTCCCAACTCCCCAACAAGTCTTAGGAGTCTGAACTCTGCACAGACTCTAAGGACCTTCAGTTACAGCTGTGTCCTCTAGAAGGCACGCTGTACCATTCTTCGTGCAGTTGGTAGTTTGGAGCTCCATCTCAGTGTCTGACCTCCAGATGGCGTGGAAATGCTCAGAGATGGGGTGGCCCAGGCCTTCTCTTCTCTCTCCCTGGATCTCGTCATCATGACTTCTGTGATTCCTGCACAAAGATAAGCCAGGGCGCCCAGGATTTGCACGTACTGTGGTTGACCCGGCCTCATCACCTGGAGGAAATGTCAAATTCAACATGTGATCTCAAGTTTCCTCCTTTTCTATCAAGCCAGGGCCTCAGCTTTCACTGCTCAAGCTGGAAACCGACTGGCTGTCTCATTGCTCATCCTTCCTCCCATAAGTCCAATGACTCACCATAAGAGAAGAATGTCCAGCTCACTCCTTACAGATCTCTCAGTCCCGAGTGGCCACCCTCGTCTCTCTCCTGCTACCACTCTGGTCCAAGAAACCATCAGCCCTCGGTGGCATTAATGCAATAAACTGCTGACCACTCTCCTGCATCCACACGGGAGCCAAATAGCTTTCTGAAAAATGCAGATGCTGCTACTTCAAACTCTTCAAGAGCTTTCACTGTTCTTGGAATAAAGTGCCAAAGTCTTAACTTAGGGGCGCCTGGGTGGTCCGGTTGGTTAAGCTCTACCTTCAGCTCAGGTCATGATCCCAGCCAAGCCCCACATCAGGGGGAGCCTGCTTCACCCTCTTCCACCCTGCTCCTTGTATGCTCTCTCTCTCTCATAAATAAAAAAAATCTTTAAGAAAATTATTCTTAACTTGACCTTCAAGATCTCCTCTCATTTTAATTCTCCAGCTTCGTCAGTGGCACATTTCTTCACCCTGGTCCATTTCAGAAAATAGAGGGAAAAGGAACATATTGAGGCATATCCAGGCAAGGGAGTAGAAGGCAGCATTAAGAGGCAATGAACTGTGGACACACATACTGACCCAGTGAACATCACAGAAATTATGCTGAATGAAAGAGGCCAACATAAAAGATGATATAAATGTCTAGGACAGACAAAAGTAACCTAAGATGAATACAGTACACCTATTGGGTAGGCTAGAATGGAATTTTCTGGGAAGACAGAAATGTTCTGTGTCATAAGGATGTGGTTACACAGTTTCATCCATTTCTCAAATGTCTTTGGTTAAGATTTATCCATTTCAGCATAAGTACATTTTGCCTCACAAAACAACTATAACAATAGCTCCGGGGGTAATGAGGGGAAGAGGTGACTGGAGGTACAGATCATAGGACTACAGCAGGATAAGAGAAGAATGTTGGTAATATTCAAAGCTGGTTGATGGGTAGAAAGTGTTCCTTATTTTATCATAATTGTTTTTGTAAATGCTTCAAAGTTTCTGTAACAATAATTTTAATAAAAAATGAACTGGGGAGTGTCTCAGTGGCTCAGTCATTTAAACATCCGACTCCTGATTTTGGCTCAGGTCACGATCTCAGGGTTGTGAAACTGAGAACCGCATAGGCTCCACATTGGGCAAGGAGCCTGGGGAGGGGGAGGAAGGTTGGGGTCATGAGCGAGACTTTCATTCTTGGCTTGGTAATAATGCAATCAGATAAAACAAACCAAGCATCTCTCTTGCTGCTGTTGAACTTCTGGGACCAGAGGTGGTGGCGGTGGCGGTGGCTGGGGCGGAGAGATGGGTCAGGAGGAAGTGGTTTCACAAGGCCTTGGGAGGCGTGGGGAGAGGTGGAGGAGAGGGAGGATGGGGGTGGGAGAAGAAAGGATTGACAGGGTACTGAGTTTGCTGATGTAGGCAACAGGAACAGAGATGTGAAGCAAGAGGTGTCATCTTGGGATGGATGTTCTGGGGACAGAACAGGGGGCTGAGCCAGGCCCAAAGCAGCCTGGAAACAGGAGTGGACCCTCCAGAAGCATCTCTCCTAGTAGGGTCACCTGTCCCTCATTGGAATTGTGTTCCTGTCCCAAAGCCTCAGTTAGACAAAACAAAGCTATGTTTGCCTCACAGGGACCTTGGAGTGCCAACCAGGAAGACAGGAAGAGCCCTCCTCCCTAGCCAGGGCTGTCAGCCCGGGCTGCCCTCACCCAGCACAGCAGGAGGCAAGTTCAGTTTAGGGGCAATGCCAAGGCCCAGCCGAGCCCACCGCATGAAGAGCAGCCTCACACATCCCATGAGGTACCCTGTGGGATAGAGGTCATCATCCCCACTTTCAAGATGAGGAAACAGCTATAAGCAGGAACTAAAGACTATCAGACCCAAAGCCCATCACCATGTGTCCCTTGGTCCAGGCAGAATCCCTTTGTGCCCTCAGCAGCCTGGACATGGTCATGGGAGCTCCAAAAACACCTGTCTCCCCTGCCCCCCCAAATCTCCGCCAGCCCCTCCCAGGGCTCACTGCCCCAAAGACCCAGCATTCCTTTACCTCTTTGAACTAAGCTCTTCCCCTCTCCCTGCCTCTGTCTGGGCACTCGGCCGGCTGCGTGGCTGATTCCTTCTCAGCCCCCAAGTCCCAACTCATAGCCCCTCCCCAGGAAGGCCTCCCCCAAACAGCCTTTCTTCAGGGCCTTCTCCCTAATACTATGTTTGTTTCCTTGAGGGCAGTTACACAATTTGAGAGTATCCACTGGAATTGCTTCTTGTTAACGAGCTCCCTTTTAAACCAAAGTAGGATGGCTAACGGCTTTCCCGGGTTTTTTTTGCGGCAGATGTCTTAAGTTGCAAGCAAAGAAAAGTAGGCTCTGGATGGGGAAGGGGAGAGCCCTCTGCAGGACCACAGAAAAATACAGCATTACTGAAGACCTCCCATGTCTCAACTGAAACACAGGTGAGCTTCGGCCTGGAGCCTGGCTGAGGCTGCTGCTGGCGGTGCGAACAACAGCGAAGTTGCTTTACTATGCGGTTTAATCCTCAAAACTGCCCAGCAAGACAGTGCCGTTAGCCGACCTGTGAGAAAATGAGGATTCAAAAGAAAATGAAAGTCACTCTATGTCTGAGATAAGTAGACCACTGCCATTTTTCAGCCTCGTTCTAAAGTTTGTTACACTGTTCTCTACAGACCCCATTAAAACCCACATAGCAGCTCCCCCCACACCTCCATTTCCCCACTCTCCCTCTCCCCTGCCTCGTCGGAACAATGAAAAGCCGCAAAAGAATACTCAAATCAAATGGGAGGTTTATTGGTTGTCTATTATACGATGAGGTGGACACCCCTCAATTTGGAACATTCTGAACCTTATTTTGGCTTCCTGCTCTAACAGACCAGCAACAGGGACACAGGCTGACAATTAGGGACAACAGAAGCAAACCGCCGCTGCTTCATATCTCCATAATGATTCATTCCATAGGCTGAGGGAACTCCTTGTTTCCTCTTTCATAGCATCTTCCTCTTTTCAAACTCCTTCAGAAAGAGAGAGGCAGAGAAGAGACAGGGGATAAAAAGATTTAAGATTCAAATTACATTCCGGGTCAAAGTGATTCGGAAATCTCTTATCTTTAGGATCCTTTGAACAACCAAAAATGACAGAAGGGAAATGTACCAGGATGGGGGTGCTTGAACACAACAGAGTAGCTTTCACATTAGGCCGTGTCAGCTTGAATTTCACGAAACTACATGCACAGCCTCAACTTTATGTCTCCCAAACACAGAGGCCGAGAGGTTCTGAACTGTACTTATTTTTCTGTGGCAGTATTATTATTAAGAGCTGACGAACTTGACTACTTATGCAAACCCTAAAAAGCGACATGTGAACCACACTCGCCTTTTTAATAAGGCAATGGAAACAGCTTTGCTTCGTTTCTCCAAGAAGGAGACTAAACGCCATTCAGTTAAGATTTGAAGAGAATGTCAAGCACCTCAGAAATATCTGAAAAGGAAACAATACTGAAAATCACATCTCTGAATTGAAATTAGAATACGACCAATGTGTAGTTGCCTGCTGCCACTTACTGGAACAAAATTGTAATGCATGTCTCCAAAGTGAATGTAAGCATTTGCTTCACCCCCCCCCCTTTCTTGCTCCCACGCCCCACACTCACTAACCACCCAGAACTGCGGCACACAGTATCTGATTTCAAAAGACAGGATCACGCAAAGATTCAACAAAACAAGGAGTGAGGCAAGGGCAAAAAAGATGGAACCAAAACATGGCTCCCTCGTGGGGATATAATTTGTGCCTATTCTCAACATGCTTATAATGTCTGCTTTTTGCTTTGTTCTTTTGTCAACGCTATAACCATCATAAAAATAAAAAGGAAGAGAGCCTAAATAATCACCTAAACAGACAGGCTAAAACTCAATGCAAAGAGATTATAGAAGATACTAAGTCGTTTAGAATATTTTAAACCATGATGTTCTATTAAAAAGGAAAAGCAAAGCATATGGTTAAAAAGTCACTCCTCCATCCTGCAAACAATGTAATCCCAACACAGCCAGGGTCAGAAGCTATAGGCTAGAAACTCCCACCCTCTTCTTTCAATCTTCCTTCCCCACTTCCCATCAATGTCCCCACCAACTCCCTTGTCATCCAGTTTTCATTCTTGTCACTCAGCCCCCTCTCCCTAGAAACAGAAACCTATGAGATCAGGGTAGCCTACTATCCCAAAGGCCCTCAATGAAAAAAGAATGAAATGCAAGGCAATGCCCAGCACTCACCCCCCTGATGGAATTCAAGGCACTTATGGCATCTGAAACACTTTCTTATTGATCGTATTTTGCCCCTCATGAGAGAGCAAGTTCCAAAGTTGAAAGAAGTAAGTATTTTAGAATCAGAATGTTATTCCTGGTCATGGCCATTAGGGCCCTGGGATATGAGTGAAGCTGCTAGAGACTGCAGCTGCACACCAGAAAGAAACAGTAAGACCCAGAAGAAAGGACCAGGGTTTCTGGGCACCCAGTGTCACCCCACGCTATAAGGCCCATAACTTCAGAGCGCTCGGGCCACTGTTCCAGCTCACCTTGTAGATGGTGGTTCCCAGCTGAGCAGGAGACATGCTGACCACAACGCCCGCACTCTGGAGGGCAGAGATCTTCTCTTTGGCTCCACCTTTTCCTCCAGCTATAATCGCCCCTGCATGACCCATTCTCCGACCGGGAGGAGCAGTTAAACCAGCGATGAAGGATACCACAGGCTTGGCCTTGGGACCCTGGAAAGTGGTATTTTAAAAAAAAAAATTTTTTTTTAATTTATTTATTTATTTGACAGAGAGAAAGAGATCACAAGTAGGCAGCGAGGCAGGCAGAGAGTGAGGAGGAAGCAGGCTCCCTGCTGAGCAGAGAGCCTGATGCGGGCCTCGATCCCAGGACCCTGAGATCATGACCTAAGCCAAAGGCAGAGGCTTTAACCCACTGAGCCACCCAGGCACCCGAAAGTGATTATTTTAAACATTCTAATGAAGAAGTTGCCCAAAATTGGACTTCAAATTCACGACTCTGAAAGGAAAGGGCAAATGGTGTGGGCAGGGCCCACCACTCATCCTCACTGAGAAAATCCACACACACATGAAGCTATAATTGAAACCACTGCATTCACCATTGAGAAGACTCAGCTTTTCATACGAACTCAGGAAAACAACCCCGAGCAAAGTTTTTGTCTGTTTAGAGATTAAACGTCAACTTCACTGGCCATAAACTATTTTACCAACATATACGTGATTCTTCCATTTGAAAAACAAAAGCACTCTTGGAAACGTAATTTGTGGTTAATAATGAATTAAGACACTAGATCAGGTTGTTCTATTTCAACCTGATTTTGTGTCTTAATTCATTATTAGTTTACCCATAATAAATTTGCTAGAAGGAAAAGACGTGGGAAGATATACTGGAAAAGATGCAGGACTGGGAGTCACCAGATTCAATTTCCTGTTCACTAAAGCTGGCTAATCTTGGACAAGGCACATCAGTTCTGTAAGTCTCTGATTCCTTATCTGAAATGAAATAGCTAAACCAGAATGATGGCCAAGGGTCCTTTCTCCTCTGAAGTTCTTTGAAGTTTAAGGAAGATTAGGACTAATTTAATAAAAAAAGATTTTATTTATTTATTTGACAGAGAGAGAGATCACAAGTAGGCAGAGAGGCAGGTAGAGAGAGAGGAGGAAGTAGGCTCCCTGCTGAGCAGAGAACCCGATGTGGGACTTGATCCCAGGACACTGAGATCATGACCTGAGCCGAAGGCAGAGGCTTAATCCACTGAGCCACCCAGGCGCCCTAAAAATCCATTCTAATATGCCGACTCTATGTAGATAAAGAGCACTGTACTAGATTCTGAGGCAAAAAATAAAAATCCACATAGGAAATATAAGGATTCCTGTGCTGTAGACTTAAAATACAGTTACAGAAATAACAAAATATTATCAGTTAGTTAAGAGATACCAGAAAAAATTTTGAATCTATGGTTAAATTTCACAGTGAATGAAAATATGTTCATCACAGGAGTCCAGAGGCAGCTAGGTATCCAGAGAGGCCTGTACATAGCAGACCTGAACAGAAACGGAACGTGAGTGCCTCCACTCAGGTACCATCACCTTCCCCTCGGCCAGCGATTCTCAAATCATTTGGTCTTGGAACCCCTTACCCTTACAAAATGATTGAGAATCCTAAAGAACTATTGTTTATGTAGATCATATTTGATATTTTCTGTATTAGAAATAAAAACTAAGAAATTATATAAATATTCATTTAAAAATAAAAATGTAAAACTATGTTTAAAAACATTCTAGTAAGTATGGCATTATTTTACATTTTTCTAACTCTTGAATGTCAAATTTAACAAAAGGCAAATGGATTCTGATATCTGCTTTTGCATCCAATCTTTACACAATATGTTATTTTGGCTGAACTAAGAGAAAATCTGGGCTCACACACATACATGGTTGGAAAAAGGGAAAAATTTTAATAGCCTGTCAGATAATTGTGGATATTCTCCTTTGATACTCCACGAACCTCTTCAAGTGGTAATTTAAGGTTAGTTGCAATGCTGGAATCTGAAACCATAGCAATGAACTTTCTGTCCTTTGTTGCTTTAAAATCCATTGAATGAATCTTTTACCGATAATAACTTTGAAACATTCATTGGTCAGATGAAAAATACAGGTTTACTGAGTTATGCACATCTTCTAAATGCTGACACATTTCATTATTCAATATCAACATATCATGGTCATCATTATCAGGTTCAAAGTCTTTAGAAAGAGGAAGTGATGAAGTTCAGTGGCAGAAACAACTTTTCTGACTTATGAATATTCACTTGAAAGCTCAACTTTTACCACTGTCAATAAATACTGTAAGTTGTTTTCCTTGCTACGGCAGGTTCGTTCACTGTTTGTTTTTGAGAAAAGGTCTGCCAAACACCCCAGTCTGAATCACCAGTCTGTCTGCCAATTTTCTTGAGAGTAAATGGTGTTCCGTGAAAAAAGCAGCTAGTTCAGCTCACAGCTCAACTGGGAAGGTGCTTTACTTCCCACTTCATCAGAAAATACAGACTCATGGGTCAGGATTTAATACAATTAATCCTTTTTACTGCTTCATCAAGGACAATCTTAAAGGAAACTGGTTTTGTTTCTCTAACTGTATGTGCCAGTGAATGATCTCGAACAGCTGCTTCCACTGCCCAGCTCTGTGCTATAGTGCCAACATGCCAGCTTCTGTGTGGGCTGACACTGCTTACTCCAGCCTCATCTGCCACCATTCCTCCCTGCTCTTTGTCTTCCAGTAATTCCAGGCTACTGTCTTTGCTCCTTTGCAGGGAATGCTCTCCACCTTCCTTGGACATCTGGCCAATTTCTACTTAACTCTGAGACCTGGCTCAAGCTTCCTCTTCCCCCATAAGCCTTTCTGACGCTTCCTCCTGCTGTCTCCACAAATGCCCTCATGATGGACCATCTTCCATTCAGGGACATCAAAGCTGTGCCTCTGACAAGTTCTTACTGTTATAGTGAGTGCAGCAGCCGTAACTCATTTCCCGCATGTTCCTCTCCTAAACTATGAATTCCCTGAACACAGGAACTATGTTCTCACTTACTTCCATATGCCCAGCACCTACTGTGGTACAGAACTCAGAAGAAAAGACTCTACAAGTCACTTACTCATTCACTCGTGGGTTTTGGAGAGTTATGAACATCCCATATTAAGCAGCACTAATTTCTACTTGATCCTTTTGTCTCCATACTCACAGAAAAAGAATACTGTACTAGAAGGAAATAAGATTTCAATGAACTTAGAATGTCAGACAAGTTTATACTCTGTCCTTTTAACGAAGGAGAGTCACTTGGAATTTTTTAAGCAGAGAAAAATACAATTAAAAAGACAATGAAGAAGTATGATCTGAAAACAGGATACAGAAATGATGAGAAACAGACCAGTTAGGATGATGTCAGCACAGTCTGAGCAGAGGCCCAGGGCTGGTGACCCTTCCCCAAATCCCTGCATTCAGACTCCTGATCCCTCCACGGGTCCCTGGAGACGTCAGGCAGACCTGGGATGGACCCCACCCTTAGTTCATCTGCTGTACACATACCACTGGTAAGTCATTAACCTCTCTGTGCCAGTCGCCTTATTCATAAAAGGACAAAAACACCTTACTCCAAGGGTCAATATTAAACACCACGTTTATAAAGAAGTACTGTCACAATAATAATGATGATAATAAAGACAGTAATGGTGGAACAGATGACATTATTGAGTGTTCACTCTGTGCCCGGCACTGTGCTGAGTGTTTACATCATTTGTTCGGCCTAGCATCTTGTCCACAGCAGGTCCTTAATAAAAATTTGTCCCGTAAGAACCAAGCAGGAGTAGGAAAACATGTGCCAAATGAAGTAAAATGTATATGCTTAG
The DNA here is from genome assembly GCA_004023965.1 of Spilogale gracilis. NCBI lineage: Eukaryota > Metazoa > Chordata > Mammalia > Carnivora > Mephitidae > Spilogale > Spilogale gracilis. Next base: position 21,704 of record PITA01010950.1, on the reverse strand, counting down.
CTTTCCCCACTAAATCTGAGCTATTCAAGGGATCCAGAGTTGGGCCTCAATTTTAAAATTTACCTGAACATAGCATAATGTCACATTAATCTAAATCTTTCCTAAAAAGAAGCCAAATTTACTTGAATTTCAAACTTTACAACTTTTCTGAATTTAAGAGACTCTGGTAACATTTTTTTTTAAGATTTTATTTATTTATTTGACAGAGAGAGAGATCTCAAGCAGGCAGAGAGGCAGGCAGAGAGAGAGGAGGAAGCAGGCTCCCTGCTGAGCAGAGAGCCCGACACGGGCCTCGATCCCAGGACCCTGAGATCATGACCTGAGCTGAAAGGCAGAGGCTTAACCCACTGAGCCACCCGGGCGCCTGACTCTAGTTACATTTTACACCAAACTCCTGACAATCGACTTTATTCTTTCCTTATCCACCACTTACTGGTGTTTAATGTGTGAAGGGACAGGGCTGGAAACCAAGGAACAGGTCCCCATGGTCCTCAATACAGACTAGAGTCAGATAGTAAGCATGCCTCACAGAAGAAATAAGCAAAGGCAAGTGAGAATGAAAACAACTGGCAGGTCAGATGGGACATGGATGTGAAGAAGAGGGTTAGGGAGGTGTCTAGGCACTGGAACACCATGCTGAGTCCACCACTTTATCCTACATGTGATGGGAAACAGCCATGGTTTAAAACCAGCAAGTATGAAGCACCCATGTCTGGGTTTCAGAAGGTCAGATGATTTGGGTGGCCAGGAACAGGATGGCCTGGGAGAGAAGGAAGGGGTGGTGGCTGAATAACGGGAGTAGAGATTTTCAGGAAGAAACTACTGACGTGGTCCAGGGGAGAGAAGATGGCAGCTCGAACCACAGCAGAGGGACAAATTACAGATGATGCTCTGAATCTCAACATATTACTGAGGACAGATCTTGGTAACTGAGTAGAAACAGGTGATAAGAGAGAAGTCAAAGATGCTTCTGAGGTTTCTCTGCCTTAGAAACTACATGAAGTATGATGCTGATATACAAGAATCATTCACACTGAAGGAACAGGCCACAGAAAGTACATCCAGGGGAAAATTAAGATGAGAACAAACAGAAAAAAAAATCAAGAGGAAGGAGAGGAGGAAGAAGGGAGGAAGGAGAGGAGGAAGAAGGAAGGGAGGCTGCCGGAAGCCTCTGCAAAAGCCCGTCAAGAGAGGGAGACTGAACAGCAGCACAGCCCTATTTAGCTCACCAAGTGCCGACCGTGTGTGAAGAGCTGTATTTTTCCAAACCCAAACCCAAACTTACTGAATTATGTTGCTTCAAAAATTCCGCAGCATTTTCTTCTGCATTACCACCAATTTCACCAATCAATATGATGCCTTCTGTGGCTGGATCATTCAGAAAGATTTCAAGGCAGTCAATAAAATCTGTGCCATTAAAAGGATCACCTCCAATGCCTGAAAAAAATCAAAGAATATCAAAACCAGCTGAAAATTTAAGAATGAACCATAAAACTTAGGCCAATGTTGTTTCAACTCATTTCTTATTTTGCCTCTCCCTCCCACCAATTTTTCAAAATGCATCAGCACTCTTGCATTTAACATTTAAATAAAATCACAAAGTGCTACATTTATTTCTGTTTCTAATTATTACATGAATGCTAAATCGTAGCTGATTTCGGATATTCACAAAGACAACCTTCTTTTTGTTTTAGCTCTTTCATCAAGCTTCTTTCCTCCCAGGAAATTAATCCAAAGCAACTCTTAAAATAGACATTTTAAGAAAAAGTGTGTTTATGTTGCCAGCAAGCAAGACTGTCTCCTCTCTGATTAAACATTTTTTAAATGTCTTTGCACAAAGTAATTATTAGATGTGGTGCATCACAGAGAAACCACACACAAGTTTTAAGACACAAGTCCCAATGAGGGACAGAGTTGAGGGTGCACTGACCCCTCTTCCCTTAGATCCAGGGTGAGTGATGACCACAAACACAAACATTTAAGGTCAAGTACTTGCAGAGTAAAGGAAATGCTTCCAACAGACTGGTTGTCACTGTTTTAAGAAATTATTTTTACATTATAAAGCCGCCCTCTTAGCACAGCCAGCTGCAAGTAAGTCTTATCTTTACATTATAACGTTCTGAAGGCAGGACTGATTTCCTACTTTTCAATGCACCTCTGAAGAACAAAGTTGAGAAAGAGAAGCAGCATTTATTAAGTGCCAACTGTGTGTCAAGTACTACGCCCCAGCACAAGTTAGATGCCATTTCCTAATTCTTCCAGCCTCTCTGTGCAATAAGCATTAGTATTAGCAATTTACAAATAAAAGACAGAAGCTGGAGAATATGAATTTTACAATTCTGTTTCAAACCTTTTCTTATTCTCCATCCCACTAAGTTTCTTTGTGGACTAAGATTGTGCTTCGTACATAGAGAAGCTCAATTACTATTTCCAATATTGATTTTGTGGAACGGAATCCTAATACTAAATATTTCAGGGCTTTATTTTATAATTTATTATGGAAAGCTATTTTACAAAATCCTTTTAATGTTGTACTAAAAATTTGAAGAAATATGTATAAAAATGAGAAATCTGCCTTGCTTCTAGCAACAAATACAAAAATTATTTAAAATGTAAAATCTTTTTACTTTTAAAAGTGGTAAGCAATACAGTGTAGTAAAAAGATAAGTTCTGGGGACCTCAACTGTAGATTTTCCTCACAAAAAAAGCTATAATAGTACAATTTTTCAGCTCCTCTGAGGTGCCTCAGAGGGTTGCCTTAAGAATGAGACAACAAATGGCAAAGAATTCAGTAACCAGGAAGCATTGAATGACAGCTTATAATGATAACAAAACGATAATCATAGTAACCAAAGCTCTAACATGAAGAACCAATTTTTTTAAACATTTTATTTATTTACCTGACAGAGAGAGAGATCTCAAGTAGGCAGAGAGGCAGGCAGAGAGAGTGGAAGAAGCAGGCTCCCCACTGAGCAGAGAGCCCGATATGGCCTTGATCCCAGGACCCCGAAATCATGACCTGAGCCTAAGGCAGAGGCTTTTTTTTTTTTTTTTAAGATTTTATTTATTTGACAGAGAGAAACACAGCCAGAGGGGGAACACAAGCAGGGGGAGTGAGAGAGGGAGAAGCAGGCTTCCCGCCGAGCAGGGAGCCCGATGTGGGGTTCGATCCCAGGTCTCTGGGATCATGACCTGAGCCGAAGGCAGTCGCCCAACCAACTGAGCCACCCAGGCACCCATGAAGAACCATTTCTTCATAACAAGCAAAGAAAGTGATATTTTCAGGCACCACAGCTCTTCAGGGGCCACTTGGGCCACGATGCTTGTTCCACAGCATGCAAGTCAAACCTTGGACCGTGAATCTTTAAAATATACAGTTGTGCTTCACACTGAAGCTAGTTAAACTTAAGATCATAACATCTTTTTTAATAAAACGGTTATCAAAACCTCCTGTGAATAACCAAAACAGTAATTATTACTGTACTCATTCAATGAAGATACTGCATTATAATAAAACAATTCTATCAAAAATCTCTCACCAACGCACAAAGACTGCCCCAATCCAACTTGTGTCGTTTGGTGAACTGCTTCATAAGTCAGGGTGCCAGATCTGGATACAATACCTTAAAGGAAGAGAATTTAAAAATATCAGATTGTGTTGCTATCATAGACTATCATGTTACAGATCCAAGTATATAAAAAAGTCCTTTCAGCAATCTGTCAATCAAATCTACAAGTATATGATCAGTACATAAATACCTAGCTTCTCACTACGAATTTGGGTGTATGTAACCACATTCTCTGTACCAATCGGTCAAACTGAAAGATGTGTGTGTATCTTGGCACTGCCAGCACCTGTTGGGATCTCCTGGTGCCCACTAGTTTGCAGCCATTAGTGGAAGTCAGCTGGGGTGGCCTCTTGGGCTTCTCCGGAATACTTCCTTGTACAGGACCTACCTGAATCTTCCCACCCTCTGCTCTTAGCCTGCGGGCAGACTGGCGAACTTAGCCCCACCCAGCAGTCCTGCCTGAAATCTGTCTAAGGCCTTGGTGATAGCCACTAATGAGCTCCTATTGGCCCCTGCTACTTCTTTTACTCCCTCCTTTCCTCTCTATATAACTGTGTCTCTGATACAATAAAGCTGAGATTGCTGCACCTTCAAGGCTGACTCAACTCCCGGCTCAGTGTGGTTTCTTTCCTGGTTTCAGGGGGGTGGCCGGGCCGTCGACACTTACCATCTCGCTCAGCCCCCGAAGGATAACAGGCTGGTCTAGTTATCCTTCCCCTGCACCAGTGTTGCGGAGAGAGCAACAAGCACCCTGTGGAATACTTACTGTTCGACTGCTCTCTTAGATTCACTTCACCAGACAGCCACAGCTGCGTCACTCGGTAAGGACTGCTCACTCCACACGGAACCCTGCATGGACTCCCCAGCCCAGCACGGCGACAGTCTACCTCTCCAGACTTGTTTCCCATTTATATCCCTACTCTAATAAAACTGAGTCTTCCCCAGTTAGTCATACTGGTTCTGCCTAAAACAGAGCCCCTCACCTCCTCAAATGCCACTTTCCTTTGAAGTCTTTCTGGATTCCTCAAATATGAATACTGTTCTCTCACCATCTGGTTCAGTAAGAGACCACCAATTGTGTTTAAGATTCTGTGTCTTTTTTGCTATATTCTAACCTCCAGGGGGCATGGTAAATAAGACTACTTCTCCCCACTCCTGTGCTCCTAGTAATCAACACAGATCCCACACAGAAGGAGCTCAGTACTTACCTGAATGGATCAAAACTGAAAACCCTTCAATGGAGTACAACCTCCTAAGCAAAACCTAATTCCAATAGCTTTAAGGCCATTCAATCACTGGAACCTAATTCATGACAAATCACAATCACTACTACCATCCTCCATCTGTCTCATTCATCAGTTTTGCCTTATTCTCTGAGCTTTCTCTCCATCTATGTACTATCTCCTTGCTACAGTCCTTCCTCTGTGGGACCCTTCATAACTGAGAAGGTTGGGCAGGTAACACCTACCTCCCTATGTATACAGTACATTTAGCTTTGTTTAAACAAAGTATAGTTGGCAATTTCTTAGTTGTACATCTTGTGTATGACTGTCTAGTCTCCTTTCCATTCTTCCTACTTGATTCTTGTGGTACGCTTATGATCCAGGTGTCCACTCAACATCCTGGAAAAAAAAAACTATTGTATTTAGTCTAGTCTGGTGATGGAGCAGTATAACCAGTGAATACTAACACCAGGATGCTATCATTCTTCTAAGGGGCTTTCATCTAATAAAATAAATGATATATAAATTATATAAATGCAAACTGCACACACTGACAGTAATGAAAGTCATGTTTTTAGGGTAGATTACTCCTACCATTTCTTTTATTAACATATAATGTATTATTTGCTTCAGGGAACAGGTCTGTGAATCATCAGTCTTACACAATTCACAGCACTCACCATAGCACATATCCTCCCCAATGTCCATAACCCAGCCACCCTATCCTTCCCTACTCCTATCATTCTTAAAGTATATGTAGTAAAAGAGGCTATCACTTAAAAATACTTATTCACAAGGATACTTTTGCTTTTTTTTTTTTTAAAGATTTTATTTATTTGACAGAGAGAAACACAGCCAGAGAGGGAACACAAGCAGGGGGAGTGAAAAAGGGAGAAGCAGGCTTCCCGCCGAGCAGGGAGCCTAATGTGGGGCTCAATCCCGGGTCTCCGGGATCATGACCTGAGCCGAAGGCAGTTGCTTGACCAACTGAGCCACCCAGGCACCCCGGATACTTCTGCTTCTGAAAAGTAGAAGTGCTTTCCTCTATTCTGCCTGTTAAATACAACTAAAAACCCTGGGCATTGTATGTAAAATAAATACAAGAAATCACTAAGAGATGAAAGAAGGCAAAGTGCCTGAGGACCTCCAGACTCAAGGAATGATATACTGGTGAGTTTGCTTCATACATCCCAGATACAGAGCAAAAGAAGCCAGTATCCCAGAAACGCAGAAGGGTACAGAAAAAAAAGTTTCCCCCAAAATCTTGCTCACTCTAGCAAAAGAACCAAGGACTGACAGCCTAGCAAAACAGAAAACTTTTTTTTTAAGATTTTATTTATTTATCTGAGATAGAGAGAGAGCACAAGCAGGCAGAGCAGCACGCAGAGGGAGAAGGAGAAGCAGATTCCCTGCTGAGCAGGAAGCCCAATGCAAGGTTTGATCCTAGGACCCCAGGATCAGGACTTGAGCTGAAAGCAGATGCTTAACCAACTGAGCCAGGCATCCCAAGCAGAAAACTTTTGAGACAATAACCACTCTATACTAACTAAACACTACAGAATATAACTGTGCCTCCACCCCCACTCACATGGGCAAAGGCCAAAAGGGATTCCTAGACTTCCACACTTAGGAGGCGGCACTGAGGCATCCCAACATGCCAGCCAGACAGGTGAATGAGAAGGCCAAGCAGGCAGTCAGGACTTTCACCTATGCCAGCTAATAATGAGCTCTTCTTCAGCCCCACAATGTTAATTTGGTTATTTTCTTGAGGACCTAAACAAGTAGCAGAATTTTCACTAGATATTTGGAGAAAGTCTGTGATATCTAGAGGGCAAAGTCACTGAAAGACCAGATTACAGAAAGACTAACAACAAAAATATTCAAAGCATAAATATGGCACAAAGGAGTGCCATATGGTGCAAAAAACATGAACCGATAATTTACAAAAGAAGATATATAAATAGCCTATAAACATATGAGACAGTGCTCTGCATCATTAGTCACCAGGGAAAGTCAAATGAAAACTATGAGACACCATTTCACTCCTAGCAGAATGGCTAAAATAAAGGACTGAGAATACTAAATGTTTGTGAGGATATGGACTGGAACTTTCATACACTGGTGGTGGAAACACAAAATAAATAGCTATTTTGCAGAACTACTGTGTGATTTCTTAAAAAGTTGCACATACTTCAAACCTATGACTTAAGTGATTCCATTCTTAAGTATTTTACCCATGAGAAATGAAAATGTGTCCACAGAAAGACCTATATGCTAATGCCACCTTAGCCTTATTTGTAACGATTCAAACCTGGAAAAAACCCAAATGTTCATCAATAGGAGAATGGACAAATGGTAGAATCACACAACAGAATATTACTTAGCAGTAAAATAAAATGAACTACTGATACATGCAAACACATGGAAGAATCCACAACATCCCAAGCAGGAAAAGAATCTTCAAAAACTCCAAAAATTATCTTCATTGATTCTGCAGAATTATTATGGATTCTTAATCTCATCCAACTCAGGATACAGAACTGATTTGCTACAGATCTCCCTGGTAAATTCTACTACAGCTCATTAAAATGAATTACATTGGCAGTCACAAATTCTCTTAGTGAATTTTGAGCTTAGGTCAAAGAATTTTTCTGAAAGAAACCTACTCACCAATTCTTCCTTTCTTGTGAATATGACCAGGCATGATGCCGATTTTGCATTCACCAGGCTGAAGGAAAGAAAATCAGTGTTTCAGAAAAGTAAAAACAACAACAAAAACCCAACAATCAGTAACTAATAAGTCATACACCCAAACACATTTGGACCAACTAAGAGCTCGTCAGCCTTGTGAAAGCCTAAATCTAGGCCTATTTTGGTCTGTGACACTTACATTGATGATTCCAGGGCAGTTAGGCCCGATCAGCCTCGTCTTTCCCTGGCGCACAAGTTTGTGCTTGACCCGTACCATGTCCTGCTGTGGGATACCTTCGGTAATGCACACGACCAAGGGCACTTCCGCCTCGACGGCTTCATTAATGGCAGCAGCAGCGAAGGGAGGAGGAACATAAATGACAGAAGCTGTCGCTCCCGTCTTTTCTTTGGCCTGAAACATTAACCATGAAGCCCTTTATTATGGGTTAAGTTGTAAACACTATAAAATGCATTCAATACCATGATCTTAATAACATCTTGAGATCAGGAAAGGGCACCACCAGGAGAAATTGGATGTCTTCATTCTTCCCATTAGCAAGTTCATTGCCCTGTCAGAAAAGAGCAGAACCAAGCAGGGCCTCCTCTCAGCCCCCCACCCCATGGACTGCCAGTCTGAATTGAAAGGTTCCCTCAGGCAGTGGCATGTCAGGAAACCAGAAAGCACTGCTGATTTGCATTTGTATCCTCTCATTCCTGTGGCCCTGTTTATTTTGTTGCCCAACACTGTTCCGCTTATTCAGTACCAAAAACCCATACGTTCCCAGGAGAAATGGGTCATCCAGGAGTAAGCCGCTGAGCCTCAGAACTTGGTTCTCAAACATCTCTTCAAAACATATCATACTTGATAAATATTACCAAGAGACATCAAAAGTGATGTGGTTTTTACGCTCACAATTTTTACTCTAAATGTATGTTAATTAAATATGAACTAAAATACAAATGCATAAATGGCTGCAAAACGAGAATGTGGGCCAAATACGCATTAGGGCCTACTCTACATCGCCCCCACAAATGCAAAGCACTTAAAGACCATTAGTTTTTTGTTTTTTTTTTTTAAAGATTTTATTTATTTGACAGAGAGAAACACAGGCAGAGAGGGAACACAAGCAGGGGGAGTGAGAGAGGGAGAAGCAGGCTTTCTGCTGAGCAGGGAGCCCGATGTGGGACTCGATCCCGGGTCTCCGGGATCATGACCTGAGCCGAAGGCAGTCGCTTAACCAACTGAGCCACCCAGGTGTCCCTAAAGACCACTAGTTTGACCACGGTTCTCTCCATGGTCTCCACCTACCTTCCACATATATCAATACAATGTCTCCTTCTTGCCCTCTTTATGTGTGGTCACGTCACTTTCAATGTAACGGAAGCTCCCCGAAGACAGAGATTGTCAGTGATCTCTGACTCTTCAAGACAGTACCTGTTCTCTGAGAGACCCTGCAAGAGGGCTCAAGACAGGTGGTGTTAAGGCCTCACCACAATCCTGTATGCTTAGTATCCCCATCTACAAATCAAGATGCTGTGGCCAAAAGACAGTAAATAACTTACATGAGGTCACATAGCTACAAAGTGAATGGCAGAACCAAGATTCAGATCTAAGTATCTCTGATTCCAAAATGTCTGTTCTTTTCAGTGACAGCAGTCTGCCCCCCTACAAATGTTAAAATGTAACTTCATCAAGATATAAATGAAAACCTTTGCCTGTGTCACGGGATAGAAATACTAAGCCATGGAGCATACAGGGACAACTAGAAGGGGCGGGGGTAAAAGAGAGTGTTTTTCAGAATCACCCCTGAATGGCTCCCCACATTCCCAGAGACCAAGGAGCTTTCTCTACAGTATCCCTGTTAAAAATAGGTATCGTGGGGCGCCTGGGTGGCTTAGTTGGTTAAGTGACTGCCTTCAGCTCAGGTCATGATCCCGGAGTCCTGGGATCAGCCCAGCATCAGGCTCTCTGCTTGGCGGGAAGCCTGCTTCTCCCTCTCTCACTCAGCCTGCTTGTGTTCCCTCTCTATCTAGCTGTGTTTCTCTCTGTCAAATAAATAAATAAAATCTTTAAAAAAAAAAAAAAAGAGGTATCATGACACTGACAGAAGAACAGAGTCACATCATCAACAAACGATGCCAGGGGTTAAAAATAATTTTTTTAAAAACTCTATTCAAGGTGGTAACAGAGAAGGGGGTACAAAAAAATAAAATAAAATAAAACCTAGGTTGGGGGGCGCCTGGGTGGCTCAGTTGGTTAAGCGACTGCCTTCAGCTCAGGTCATGATCCCAGAGACCCTGGATCGAGCCCCACATCGGGCTCCCTGCTTGGCGGGAAGCCTGCTTCTCCCTCTCTCACTCCCCCTGCTTGTGTTCCCTCTCTAGCTGTGTTTCTCTCTGTCAAATAAATAAAAAATCTTAAAAAAAAAAAAAAAAAACCCTAGGTTGGAACCAAAAGGAGTCATAGCATAGGCATGTAGGTATTTTTTTGGAAAACATATCTTGCAGTTTTCTACCTCTAAGGCTACAAATACTGACAGAAGCTGACTCTGACAACGGGGTCTGTGCTAACGAGCAATACCGGATGAAAGGTATTCATCCTACTCATTCAGAAGGCTTTTTGTAAGTGCTAAACAGGTGAGAAATACAGTATCTGTCAGAGAACTTACAAAATACTGCCAATGTCATATCCATTTGTGTCATGATGAATAATAAATGAGTTGCTTAGCAACAAAAACTTGCTTTAAAAGAAGGCAAAAAAGGCTCATGAAAAAGTCAAATCTACCTAGAGGAATTATGAAAACAGCTCTTCTCTGTATTTTGAGGTCATGAAGGCAGCCATAGGAGAACTTAAGGGGTGAGATTAAACACCCAAAAGTTAAAGCAAAAAGACTTTAAAGGATTCTTTTACAGAACATACAATTTTAACTTTCTATACTCTTTAAAATACAGTATACTTATACACTTTAAAGTAAAATGAAAATTCCACAGTTGAATATTTGTTCTTCCTACATTTTAGGATCAAGACTATAAATTAATTTCAATTTGTAGTATTCTAAAAAAGGTATTAAGTCTATAAATCTGTATTTTTTAAAAAAATGTGATACGTTAAAACATGCTTTAAAACTATGTTTAAGAAGAGGGGGTGGGATACACCTTTTACCATCAATATATCAGTTCCAAGTACTAAGCTTATTTCCTAGATTCTTTTTTATTATATAGGGAAGATTTTGTACTATAGTTTCCTCTATAATACTATTATTTTTCTATATATCCATGCAAGTGAAGAAAGAGAATGAAAGAATACACACAGAGCTTAAACAAGCTCTCTAGAAAGGCAAAATCTGAGACATGGAAAGCACCATAAAATTTAACTTTACATATATTTATATCATCTAAGTATTTACAATAAGCATATTATTAACTTAAATTAATTAAAGTAACACAGAACCAAAGTTTCATTCAAAATACTTTAACAAGTACTACGAGATCAACAGTCTGTGGGACAGACTAGGGTTCCATGATTTGTCCATGGGACTTCACAGCTCAGTTTTTTCCAGGCAGGACCACTATCCTACTTACCCTGAACCATCATGCTAAGTCTGCCATTTCGCAGCTATGAACGATGGGCAGGACCCTTAAGCTCTCTGTGTTTGTAGTACCCTCTTTAGAATGGGGATGGGGATGGCACCTGCACCTCAGGGGGCGCAGGGAGGCCTGAGTGAAGCAATGTCTAGGAAGCACCTGGCTCTGGGCCTGGCACACAGCCCATTCTCAGTCAGTGTCAGGTGCTGCATGCTGACAATGTGCACTGCTAACATCCTGGCAGAAGAAACAGAAAAAGAGAAGAAGCCAAATGGAAGGCAAGCTACAACACTTCTCTTCACAGCTGAGCTATGTCTATAAACAAAAGGACACAGGTATGCGAAGGTATCCTGAGTCTGTATGACTAAAGTAAAATCCAGAGGTTTTTACTAGGATTCAAATTTCTTTACGTTACTGGATTTTAAAATAACAAGTGACTCTCCCAGAAGGGACACAATTAAAATCTCTATTCAAAGTATGCTTGCTCTGGGGCGCCTGGGTAGCTCAGTAGTTAGGTGGTTGCCTTTGGCTCAGGTCATGATCCTGGAGTCCCAGAATTGAGACTCGCACTGGGCTCCCGCTCAGCAGGAATCCTGCTTCTCCCTTTCTCACTCCCCCTGCTTGTGTTCCCTCTCTCGATCCCGCACTGTCAAATAAGTAAATAAATTCTTTAAAAAAAAACAAAAAAACACAAAAAAACAAAAGTATGCTTGCTCTTTTCCTGCTTTGCTGAGCAAACTCAATTCCATCAATTACCTCCTTCACAGTATTAAAGACCGGTAAGCCCAGATGTGTCTGGCCTCCTTTCCCTGGAGTGGTTCCTCCAACCAGCTGGGTGCCATAATCCAATGCCTGTTGGCTATGAAAGGTGCCCTACAGGGGAAAAGCACAAGGCTCGTGAGAAAAGACAGGTTGGGAAACCTGAAGGTAATCTTCAGCAACTTGGAAAAGAAAAACAAATAGGTTAACTATTTCGCAGAATGTGATAGATACATACATCCAGCATTCTCAACAACTTGCTAAACCCAGCTTTGAAACTTGAAATAATATAATCCTCTGCAAAGCCAAAATAGGAGTTTTTTTGTTTTTTTTTTTCTTTATAGGAGGATCTTTTTTCATTCCATCTTCAAATGTGGCTGATGGTCAGAAATACCCATGTGTTTACTTGAAAAACCCTCCTTTTCACTGTTGCTCTATCAACGCCTGATGTCCTGCATATCTGCAGTTTAAAATCTATTGGCAGTCATTATAAATACACAACCTTGGCTCCCTCTCACTTCAACTTCCACATGTGGCAAAACCACAACCTTGGTTAAATCCAGTCCCCTTACCTATTCTAAGACTGCACATGTGCAGCCAAGAAGAAGCAGAAGAAAAAACAGAACCAGGATAACCAGTTTCACTTTAAATCAATGATGACTTAATGATGATTAAGTCAATGATCACTTAGGTGAGCTTTTAATGCTGCCTGACCAATATCCTGTAGTTCGCTATCCATCACTATCCCTCCTCAACCTTGGCACTACAGACCTTTGGTCACACAGATTCATTATTATGGGAGCTTGTCCCACGTTTTGTATGAGGTTTAGCAGCATCCCTGGGCCCTACTCAGTAGATTCCAGTACAATGTCCTCCTCTCCACCCCAATCAGCTGTTGTGACAACCCAAAATATTTCCACAAATTGAAAGATTATTTTTCACTAGGCTTCAAGGGCTCTGCCTCTAGTTTTCCTCTTTTTCTCTCCTTAGACCTCTCTTTTTCATGTAAATTTGTGCCCTTAGTGATCTCATCCCTTATCAAGGCAATAAATACAAACACACACACACACACACACACACCCATACCCAGCCCAGGCCTTTCCCTTGAGCTCTAAACTCACACTGCCTGCCGACTGCCTCTGTCACATCTCCACTTGGAGAACTACTAGGAATCTCAAACGTAATGTGCCCCACATCAAATTCCTAATCATTCCTCCCCGCATTCCACCCCATCTTGGTTAATGACAATTCAACTCTTAATAGATGGTTCAGACCAAAAACATTGAAGTTATCCTTGAGTCTCTCTTATATCTCACATCAGATAGATACACTATTGCCCTACCTTCAAAATAAAATTGACAATGTCCCAATCCCTTCTACTGCTACCACCTTGGTCTAAGTCGTCATCAACGCTTGACAGAATATTGCCCCTGGCTCCCCTTCATCTATTCTCAACACAGCAGCCAGAGTAATCCTGTTAAGATATAAGCAAGGTCATATCATTCCTCTGATCATAACTCTCCAGTGGCTTTCCACTGCATTCACAGTAAAAGCCAAACTCGGTATACTGGCTCCTTAAGTCAATATTCAACCTCCATCCTTACATCAAGACTCCTTACCTGCCTGGCCTCATTTACTGTTCTCCCATTGCTCATTTCACTCCAGTCACACTGGCCTTGTGACTTCCACGCCCAACAGGCACATTCCTGCCTCACGGCCTTGCCGTCCCCTTGCCTGAATGCACTTCCCTTCATATCTACCAGCTTTACTCCAACATCTCCCTTAGATCTTGACTAAGGTCAGAATTCCCCTGACCACCTGGCATAAAATCCCCCATTCCCCATCCCAAACACCACCACAACTCCACACAGTCACACACTTCTATCTCTGGGGTTTTTTCCCATAGCGTTTATACTTTCTTATATACCACATAATTTACTCATTGATTTTGTTGGTATGTTTCTCTCCCTCCCAGCACTAAAATGTAAGCCAGTGATTTCTGTCTACTTTGTTTACTGAAAGGTGCTACCTAACCCAACACATGACATATAGAGGCATTTAATAAGCAGTTGTTGAAACTGAATGGATCTATGTGGTCATTCTATAGGGACCTAAAAATGCTGACCCAACTACTCAAGTTCTATTAAAGGCGTAATAGTTGGGGCTAAAAGGAACTTCAGAAATTTCCTAATTCAACTTCTTCATTTATCAAAATAGGAAACTTGGCCCCAGGCATTTTAACTAACTTATCTAAAGTCAAGGATGGAGTTTTGAAAAGAACCACAAGCCAATGCTCTCTCTTTAAGCACTGCTATTCAAAGTATAATCTGTAGACTCTTGCTGATCTGCAGTGAGATAAACACAAAAGAAAGAATAAAAAAATTACAAAAAACAAGGGTAAGAATAAACAATGAAAAAATAAGAGAAAAATAAAACAAAATAAAAGTGAGAATGTTTGCAAACTTTTATAGCAATTTGATATTGCTGTAACATTTATTATATTTTGCAAAAAATATTCATCTGCATTAGATCTGCATTATATTGGAAATTAAAGGCAAACAGACACCCAAATTGGTCTTTCACTCCAGACAATTTGAGAAGCACTGCCCTAGATCACTACTCTGTTAGATAAATTCAAATGGACCAATTTTTTAGTCCCAAGGACAATATTTCCTGTAGTAAGTTTATTTTCCTTAGTTTTCCCATTATCACCATCCAGTTACAAACAAAAATAGTTTTAGCAGCTCAACCCAGCTTAAAAGCCAATATAAGCCAGTATAAGAAATTCCACCCACTGGAAATCTGCACTGAAATCTACTCCAAAATACAAATAGTCCTCATTCATATGGGGAACAATGTATATACTGAATAAAAGAACTAACAAGCCAGGGGCGCCTGGGTGGCTCAGTTGGTTAGGCGACTGTCTTCGGCTCAGGTCATGATCCCGGAGACCCGGGATCGAGTCCCACATCAGGCTCCCTGCTCAGTGGGAAGCCTGCTTCTCCCTCTCTCCCTCCCCCTGCTTGTGTTCCCTCTCTGGCTATGTTTCTCTCTGTTAAATAAATAAAATATTAAAAAAAAAAAAAAAAAAAAAGAACTAACAAGACAAAACACAGATATGCTATGAAGATAAACTCTAAATTTCAGACCTCGTTGTTATCTCTATACTAATAGAATCGTAACTAACAAATCTGGGCCAAGTAAGACTCCCAGTTACTTAAACAACAACAAAAAAGTGAATGAGAAACAATGTACCTGCAGGTAACTGAAAGATACTGAAATCAACCTTGGATTTCAATATTTAGGCAAACCAAAACTTAATTCAGGAAACAGAAACAGTTCCAAATATTGCTTAGGCCATGGACAATGGTTCTTTTAAAAAAGGTCAGAGGTTAAGATGTCACAGGATCATAGAAAATTTAGCAAACAAACAAAATAACACATATAATAAACTTCTGTGGAGAATTTGGATCAATCAAACATTTGATTATATGCTAACACTATTAATATATAACCAAAAATAGCTGAATATGATTTGGCAGAATAATAAAATGTACTTCAAATCTTAAATAAGCATCAGTTTTCTTTAGAATATTTAATGTGGAAGGATACTCATAAAATATATGGCTATCAAAATAATTAAACCCATTTTACCTAGAAAGAAAATTTCAAAGTTTTTTTGGATTTTTTTTTTAAGATAGTAGAGGAACTTAGGAAAGGTCCAGTTATTTCAGAAAAATAACACATTTTTATGTTCAATTACTTCAGAAAAAAGTAAAAAAGTGGGCGCCTGGGTGGCTCAGTCGTTAAGCGTCTGCCTTCGGCTCAGGTCATGATCCCAGAGTCCTGGGATCAAACCCCACATCAGGTTCCCTGCTTGGCAGAAAGCCTGCTCTCCCTCTCTCACTCCCCCTGCTTGTGTTCCCTCTCTAGCTGTGTTTCTCTCTGTCAAATAAATAAATAAAATCTTTTAAAAAAATTTTTAAAAAAAGTCAAAAAGTGCAAGGTCATTTTATATGAAACAACTTTTTTTTTCTTTTTTTTTTTTAAGATTTTTATTTATTTATTTGACAGAGAGGTCACAAGTAGGCAGAGAGGCAGGCAGAGACAGAGGAGAAAGCAGGCTCCCTGCCGAGCAGAGAGCCTCATGCGGACCTTGATCCCAGGACCCTGAGACCATGACTTGAGCTGAAGGCAGAGGCTTTAACCCACTGAGCCACCCAGGCACCCATGAAACAACTTTCTAACCAAATTCATGGGAAAAAAAAACCCAAACACCTACAGAATTATAAAGCAACTTAAAAACAAAAATTACAGAAATTTAGATACTTAGGTATTATCCTACAGATCAAAATTTGGAAAACTATAGCCTAAAGGTCTAGCCTGACACTGGTTTTAGAAACTATTTTACTGGTACACAATCCCGCCCATTCACTGACATACTGTCTATGGCTACTTCTGCTGCTACATTCCTTTAGAGTCGCTGATACAAACTGCATGGCCTACTAAGTCTAACATTTACAGTCTGGTCCTTTTCCAGAATAAACTTGCAGACTCCTGCTCTAGATTACCCAAATACCACAGAATGGACTTGACAATTCCTTTAATTACAGAAAAATCATTAACTTTTAAATCACACAAAAAAATCATTAACTCTTTTTATTTTGCCATGTCTTCTTTTAATAATGAAAGGGATACTCTGGGTTAAGGTCATGGCTATCTTCTAAGTGATTTGGTAGTATTCCTTTGTTTTAAAAAAATCCACATCTGCTTTGGTGGAACTACAAATCTATACAAATGTTTTGAAGGATAACTTAGCAACAGCTGTTAAAATTTTAAATACACAAACCTTGAGATTCAATTTTTCTTTTATGAATCTATTTTGTTGTTTATAAATATAGCATATGCATAATGGAGTAAAATAATAGGAAGGAGGGAAAGGACACTATTACGTTGCATTTCATTGTGGAATCACATTGCAAATATATTTAAAACTTAGCAAACTCTATGATGTACGCAGGGACAGGGAGAGACAATGAATATAAATGAATAAGAACAAATTAAAGTACTTCAGGCAATTCTGCTTGCTAGTTCCTTCAAAGACCATTTGCCTAGAGAGAGTATAAAATGAGAAAAGTCAGCGTGCTGGAACTCTCTGGGCTGGAGCATTTTCCCACACCGATCTGTGTTTAACTGCACATGTTTTTGGAAAGGGCCTAAACACAAGCCATTTACTATCGAGTTTTTAATTAAACGAATGGTAATCTACTCCAAAGCTGGAGGAAACCCATGGTGTTAAACTTGCTGAAAGAGTATGTGGGTTTAAAACATAACGTGCTCCTAGGAAGGGATTTTCAAGGTAAGTTTAAATACAATTTTCATCTCACAGGCTATCACACCGAACCCCCTCCTAAAATGCAACTCCATCGCTGTACTGTATACTTTTCTGCAGCAATTATATAACTTTTGTGATTATTACAAAAATAAGAGAGTTAAATGTTTCTGTATCTGTAATATGCATCCTTATAAAACATCTTGATACATACCTGCTTACCAGTGAAACCCTGGCAAATAACCTTTGTATTTTTATCAATATAGAGATGTTTCCGGGAAGCTATATAGGAACAATGCCGAATTCCATTCTGTTGCACTGAAAAGTAAAGAAAATACAATACATTACAATCCTTTAAACTTTTGAACCATGAAATGAACTTAGTGACGAGAAAAAAAATCCTCTAATACAGGGGCTACCTTGTGTTCACGGCAACTTCAAATGAGACATGAAGTCTAGAGAAAGAGAGAAACAAACAAACAAAAAAACCCACCTTTCTATTTTCCAGAATCCCCTCTTTACCAAGAACCACAATTTTGCAGCCTGTTCTATATACATAAAGAAAAGCTTAAGTTTATAATTGTCATTCCTCACAAGGAAAATGGGTTCAAAAACAAATGGCTCAAATTAAATCCAGGGACCGGGAAAGGAGGTATCATTTGTACTAACAATGTT
The DNA here is from genome assembly GCA_004023965.1 of Spilogale gracilis. Classification (NCBI taxonomy): domain Eukaryota; kingdom Metazoa; phylum Chordata; class Mammalia; order Carnivora; family Mephitidae; genus Spilogale; species Spilogale gracilis. The sequence goes on along the minus strand of PITA01010950.1, from coordinate 3,870 downwards.
TGCTAAACAGCCACACCCTTTGCCCATTTTACTCAACCTTTTTTTTTTTTTAAGTGTATCTATTTTCTTAGTAATCTCTACACCCAATGTGGGACTCAAACTCACAATCCCAAGATCAAGTCACATGCTCTTCTAACTAGGCTCAGCAGGTACCCTTTACCCAACCTGTTTAAGCTCAACATCTGTACATAATAAGCAAGCTAAGAGGCACACTTCGTTAGGAGAACTTGTAGGAAAAACCCTGCAACTCATTCCCCAAAATCATATTAAATGTTAACATTAAATATTAATATTAAATCTTAAATCAGTAATAAAACTTGTCTAATATATAATCCAAAGTTACTTAATTTGATACCTTCTGATGTAAGACACCAGACCTTATAGATGAAACAGGGAAAATAAAATAAGCAAGATGAGGGAAAAACTTGTAATAAATATCTAACTTATTTTCAGCAACTTAGCTCAATGAAAACTGCAAAATCTATGTAGTTATTCCTATCAGCTCACCATATTTCAAAAGACAGTAGAAAGTAGGCACAGATGAATTAAAACTGTGGGCTACCTTCTGACTACTTTTAAATTTCATTTCAGCCCCAACTTCCTATCTCTGTGGCCCATCCCTGGCCCTTTCGAAGTGTCAGGCCTTCCTCCTACCACTGAGATAGCCCATTAAAAGCTAGCTCCAGAAAAGAACGTCTCATCACATATTTGTCCAGGGCCCATTCGTGCTTTCTGTCTTGAATCGCTGCCTCATGCCCTCCTAAATCCTCAGAACGTAGGTTCCATAACTCACTGTATCTGGCCCTCCACACATCTCTTGAGTTGTGTTCCACTCCTGTGTTAACATCAGCTTCTAACAACTTTGTGAATTTTGGAATCCCCTGTACCTCTAGGGAAGAGACAGGCCAAGATTCTGCCCTTACCAACGGAAAGAGGAGTGTTCTGTGTGCACAGAGTTCTGCTGGGTAATACACAGCTGCCTTCTCAGACTAGATTGTTCCGAACGGGGGCCATGAGGGGGCACGAGGGTCAAGTCCTGCCCAGTGGGCACAGCTAAGCACCCGAACTCTGGGATGGCAGACGCTACAGAGGGAACTTACAGCACCAGGGCCCACCCCAGCCAGTGCTATCACTTAAGGCGCATTCTTGCCTGTGGCTCTCACTTCTCCCAGCTAGAGACCCACCATCACTATACTTGTGCAAGTACTTCTGCTGTTATTCCTGGCAGAATCTGTTCCATCAGTCCTTTCTATTCTTGGAATCTTCAATACATGGTCTATCTATCAGAAGTTTTTAGACAGGCTAGCAGATTTGATTATAAGATCCAATTACAAGGTATCTGGAGCCCACACTTGCTAAAAGGAAACCCTTGCTTTTTGAAGGTGAAGTTGGGCCTTCACAAGTATTCTTATACTCGGTCTTAAGAAAGGAGCATTCAGGGACGCCTGGATGGCTCAGTGGTTAAGCCTCTGCCTTCAGCTCAGGTCATGATCCCGGAGTCCCGGGATCCAGCCCCACATCGGGCTGCCTGCTCGGCGGGAAGCCTGCTTCTCCCTCTCTCACTCACCCTGCTTGTGTTCCCTCTCTGACTGTGTTTCTGTCACATAAAAAAAAAAAAAAAAAAAAAAAAAAAAAAAAAAAAAAAAAGCAAGAAAGAAAGAAAAAGAAAGGAGCACTCAGGTCACCTCTCTTTCCACAGGGGCAGGAGTGGCTGGTCACCCTGAGAAAAGACAGGTCTGCCTACACCCATAAAGCATGGCTCGGTAGCAGAACTAAGATCACTCTCTTCTATTCCTACACCAGACTTCCTAGATTAACCCTTTGGAGCTCAGGACTTCACGACCAAAAATCTCTGGTGCCTATAAGAACTACATCAAGAAGTGTGAGGACTAGCAATTCATCTTCCAGTTTCCTAATCCTTTGGTACTGCTCAGCCTGCGCAGTGACCCTGACATTCTAAACCTTTGGGAAGTCGACCCAGGGAGACTCGCCGTGTGTATGTGTGTGCATGTGTGTGCACATGCACAGGTCATCTCCCATCTATAGCTGCAGGTAAGCTAGAACTAATACCCTCTCATCACTTCAGGCCAAACCCAAAATCTATATACAAATATAAGAAACCTGATCATATTTAGGCCTGACAAGAAATCTATATGCTGCCAGACCAGGTGTCATTGGTACTGAAAGGAGAGGATGCTAGAAGAATCAAGCATATATTCCAGTTCCTGGAGTTGTCATCAATCACTTATTCAATCAACATTGGGGAACACCTATGCCAAAGCACAAAGCCAAGTATCAAGAATAAAGTGTTGAAGAAGAGAGTCTTGGCCCTCAAGGAACTCACAATCTACCTGAACTGACATAAAACAGGACATAAGAGGGACGCCTGGGTGGCTCAGTTGGTTAAGCAACTGCCTTCGGCTCAGGTCATGATCTCGGAGACCCGGGATCAAGTCCTACATCGGGCTTCCTGCTTGGCGGGAGGCCTGCTTCTCCCTCTCTCACTCCCCCTGCTTGTGTTCCCTCTCCCGCTGTGTTTCTCTGTCAAGTAAATAAAATCTTTAAAAAACAAAACAAAAACAAAAACAAAAAAACAGGACATAAGCACACAGTATGGAAAGTACTGTTTTAGGAACAGGCCTTGGACATTTGGGGCAGATACACTCTGGGGTGCCTGGGTGGCTCAGTCAGTTTAGCATCTGCCTTCAGCTCAGGTCATGATCTCAGGGTCCTGGGATCGAGCCCCTCATCAGGCTCCCTGCTCACTGCAGAGTCTGCTTCTCCATTTCCCTCTCGGTTCCTCCCCCACTCCTGCACATACTCTCTCTAATAAATAAATACAATCTTTAAGAAAAAAAATGCCCTCTAAAACCCAAAGGAAAACCTGGGCGCCCCCAGCAAGCCACGATGGTACTCTATAATCACATAGAGTACAGATGGTTTCTATAATCATAACCACAAATGCTCTTTTAATCCCAGAAACTCAACCCCACACCAGATGAACCTGCCACCAAGCACACTCTCCCAGCTACCACAGCTGTGAGGAAGGAAGACCTAACTACACAGGCTGGCTGTAGTACACTGTAATTCTCCTCACCTTAATTTCTGCTTCCTCTACAGCATTAGGATAGAAATAATGCAAAATATGCTTATATTTCATGTCAAACCCACAAAATTCTAAGTTACTAGTATCATTTTCCTCATTCTTCCCTACTTTATAATACCCAAGGTCCAGAATCGCAGGTTGGAAGCTCCCCATGAAAGCAACCTGTCCTCAACCCCATCCCTGCGCCCCTTCATCCTCCCTCCCACAATTCTCCCCACGCCGCCCCGCTCTCTTTCCTGTGGGCTGGTAGAGCACAAACTCCTAGTTGCTGTAAACATTAAATCTGTCAGACCAGCTCTTTGCATTTTCTTTCCCCACTTGATTTCCTCTCCACCCAAACCAAATGCCCTAAGTAATGAAAAATAGCCTCTTCCACTTCTGCTGAAGAATGCAAACTGGTTTATAGTACAAATCTTCAATCATCTGTCCACTGCTAAAAGATGCTCAATCATATTTTGGTTTTAAATACAAACCTAACTCTATGATAAAACTACCAAGTAACGAGGATAAATTATTCCGTAAAGTTAAAATCAAGAACAAAGGGCATACAATAGTGGTCAAACCATCTTGCAAATATCTCTCATATTTCAATGACAGAGTCAATGTACTCGACAACTCCCTAAGAATTTCACTGGCATTAATTCATATAAGTTCACATTTAAACAAAACACTGCACAGTGAGGAATCCTTAAATCTTCACATGACATCCATGACTTGTGAATATAATGAGGGGTGTTTAGGGGATTAAGAAGAATGGAACCTGC
>PITA01010949.1:0-69239 GCA_004023965.1 Spilogale gracilis | reverse complement strand
CATTTCGGCTCAACTTCTGTTTAACAAGATTTACCATTACCTGACAGCCATTTCCTGTCTCTCCCCTATCTACAAAGTCCTATAAGAAGATCTTTCCCAAAGCATAATTTTGATTGTCACTTCCCTTCTCAAAACCAATTTTAATTACTTCCTTTTCTCTAGAGAGTTGAGACTTCCATGATCTAGTTCAAACCTTCCAATTGTCTTTTTGGGATTTCCTCTCTACTTATAATTTAAGCCCAATGAATGAATATTACCTGAAGATACCTTTGTTTCTCATGTTGCTACTTTTCCTTAAGCTCTTTCCTTTAGAACTAATATTCTTTTTTTCTTTCTGTCAAAACTGTCCTATCTAAGTATTAGGAGTCAAGTCAGAATAAAACATTTTCCAGATTCCCAGATATGGTTAATCTTCCTCTTTCCCATTCTCATATAAATTCAACACTTAATTCATACCAATTCAGTCACTTTTCCCCTTATTAAACAGTAAGTTCTTTGTATTTCCTAAATTATGTAGCACAACTTGTTATTCTTGATAAGTACTTAATTAATGTTTCTTGAGGTATGTATACATATCAGGAAAGCTGGGCTTGCTTGGGACCTAGCTGCATAAACAGTAAGAATCTGATTTACACATGAAGAGTCATTCACTGGCAAATCTCCCATAAAAATCCTAAATTCTCAATGGCAGATTGTATTTCAGAAAAATGGCCACAACACTATTTCCAATCCCACGTGTTTCTCTCTATCAGAAAACATTATCTGCTTCTCTTCCTCTTGAAATTGAGCAGGACTTAGTGATTGCCTTAATAGAATGCTGTGAGACTTCCAAGATTATGTCACAAACAGCAATCTGGCCTTTACCTTGGTTTCTCTCCTCAGACTCATCCTTGAAATTCAATCACTATGTTGTGAGGAAGCCCAAATTAACACACACTAAGAGATGCCGATGTAGAAAGGAGATAAATCCCCCAACCACTGGCCAGCACTGAACTCCTATCAGTTATGTGAATGAGAGAGCGAGCCTTCAGATGATTTTCCCAGTACCCAGTTTTTGAATTTTCCTGCTAAGGGAGCAGAAAACATGGAGCAGAGAGAGACAAGATATCCTACTCTACCTGAACAGATTTTACTGTGAGTATAAATGACTGTTTTAGAATAGAGTTGTGGGATAATTTGTTATGCAGCCATAGTAACTGGAACACACCTCTAAGTAAAATATAGTAAGAAACAAAATCATATTTTCCCCCAGATTCCACACATATGTAAGAGATGAGGCCGTTGTCTCATAGAGAAAGTTTCTTACAGTGCCTTAAGATGGGAAAGAAAGACAGAAAAAACTGAAACAGACTGATAAGAATGATGACTAGAAAGAAGAATATATACAAATTATGGCTCCAGGGGCACCTGGGTGGCTCAGTTGGTTAAGCAACTGCCTTGGCTCTGATCCCAGAGACCCAGAATCGAGCCCCACATCAGGCTCCCTGCTCGGCAGGAGGCCTACTTCTCCCTCTCTCACTCCCCCTGCTTGTGTTCCCTCTCTGGCTGTGTTTCTCTCTGTCAAATAAATAAAATCCTAAAAACAAAACAAAACAATACAAAACACATTATGGCTCCAGTTTTAATAAAATCTACATAATATTTTGAGTAAGATAATATTAGGTCTCTTTATGATATAAAAAGTTAAACTTCTGTCAGCTTCTGGGAGAATTTCTAGTTAAAGTGAAGATATTTTGCAAAGGCAGAGCATCAAAGGCAAGCTTATGTAGAGACATAAATCTCAAAGGACAGATCTTTCAGGTAGATAATAAAATGGTTCCTGATACTATGCAGTTTAAGAATTTTGTGTTTTTGTGCTGTTGTCTGTCATACATATCACTAGAAGATGTTTACTCGGAAGAAACACTGGTGTTCTGCAGGTATATCAAAGAATTCTAGCCCAGTTTCTACTTGGCTGCCTTTGTATTATGAGTCGACAGGGACCCAGATCACAATCCTTTCCTGGTTGATTTCTTTCTGAGTGGTGGTCACATTTGTTTTTCTCTCATCATTTCCAATAATGACTGGGCTTCCTTCTCTTTTATGGTTGATGTTTCTTGTAGTCAAGAGATATCCAGTAGGACTTCTGGTGTCCTTTACTGAATTAAAATTGAAACATTACTTTTATTTATTTATTATCTTTTTAAATATTTATTTATTAGAGAGAGAGAATGTGTGTGTGCATGAGTGGGCAGAGGGGCAGAGGGAGGGGGGAGGGAGAGAGAGAGAGAGAAAGAAAGAGAAGCACAGAGCCCTACATTGGGCTTGATCACAGGGCCCTGAGGGATCATGACCTGAGCTGAAATCAAGAGTCAGATGCTTGACACACTGAGCCACCCAGGCACCCCTGAAACACTACTCTTAAGATAGGGTAACTGCAACAATTGTGAAATAGCTAATTTTATAATTAATTTCTTAATGGACTTAGGAGAATGGTGATGCTTACATAATATCAGGTATGAAAACATACTTGAAATGAGTCAAAAGATACTTTTTCTGTGCCTTTAAAATGTAATGATTGATTATGAAACAAAACAAATACTCAAAGCCCAGTGAATTAGGTATAATTATGCATACCTCATGGCAGTGGAGGGGGAGAACCTTCCTTTATTTGAACATTTGTCTATAATGGAACTATTTATTTTTTGCTGTGTTTTGCTTTCCAAAATTTTGTTTTAAATTTTTAAGTGGAATTAATACCTAATAGAGTTCAGTCAATGAAACAATTGAACTAGTTATAAAATTAGGTATCATCCTTAATTTTACTATATATATAGCATAATGATGTTAACAATAAGAAATATAATAGCAAGTGTTTATTGAGCACTAACTATATGCTGGACACGGTGGATATTATTCAATTTAAGAGTTAGTTTCTTGGGCGCCTGGGTGGTTCAGTTGGTTAAGCAACTGCCTTTGGCTCAGGTCATGATCCCGAAGACCCAAGATCAAGTCCCAATTCATGCTCCCTGCTCGGCGGGAGGCCTGCTTCTCCCTCTCTCACTCCCCCTGCTTGTGTTCCCTCTCTCGCTGTGTTTCTCTCTGTCAAATAAATAAAAATCTTAAAAAAAAAAAAAAAAAGAGTCTCTCAAATTCAAGTAATAACACATTTAGTCTACATAATAACTCTAGGGGATAAGCACTTTTTATTTATTTATTTATTTATTTATTTATTTATTTATTTAGGGGGAATAAGCACTTTAAATTTCCCTTTTTTTCAGATGAGGAGAGAACCACAGGGATATATAGATATATCTCATATATACATACATATCCATCCTTGGCATTAATTTGTGTATACTCTATATAAGCATAAACACCATTCACACATTATTGTAGTGTGTCAAGTTTTCTAAAGGAAAGACACGCTGCTAGTTAACTAGCATATTTCCTGCTCTGCTTTACAATGAATATAATCCAGTTCCTGTCTAATAATTGTCTTCCCTGAAATGCCCATTCATCTCCAGAAATGGTCTTTGAATCGAATGTTCTAGCTGAGGGCCTCACTGTTGTGACGGCTCCCACAGCCATCAGTACATTAGCTCCAACTGCTACTGTATCTATTGCCCATTTATGTTTCTCCCAGGAGAATTTAGATGAAAAAAGGAAACTGTTAGTGCTAAGTGTGTGCCAGGTTTGAATATAATCTCTAAACACATTCTAGCTGAGCCTAGAATGAGAATATTTTCTCTTATTTTCAGTGGGCAAAATACTATGTTATAGAGACAAAATTTTAACACATTACAATAAAAACAGCAGTATCATAAAAATGCATACCCTTATGAGGCAGAAAAGATTTCATTTGGAAAACTAGTTTTGAAACTAGGCTCTTGCTTCCCAAAATTTAAATACTGGGGACTTAAGAATGTAAAAATAAAATTTGGTTTCTGAATTTTTTCAGATTGGTCTTCCCTGACATCAGGTAACAAACATATATGTAATTTCAAATAAGGAGTTTTGGGTTAATTAAAAATGAGAATTTTGATAAAATTCAATTTTACATTGTTTTTCTTACCGTAAAGCTATTCATATATATTCATAAATACCTACCCATATATATGTATTTGTCTATTGTCATCTCTAAATATTTTCTACTTGCACAATTCAGTTTTGCTGAAACTTATATTCAAAGTCACAGGGAGGGTTTGATGCAAATCCTCAACTAAGAAGACGGGGAGTCGTGTAAGTCTTTGGAAATTAAACCCTTCATCTTCTAAATGTGGTGTTATTGCTTCACAATGAGAGAGTTAAAGGCTGAAACCTGCTGCTAAATGATCCTGCTCAATATGTTTGTAGGTGCAGCTCAAAGAGAATCCAACGGATTCTTCCTTGTTTTTGTGTAAGTAGGTGATGCTTCATCGTAGATATGGGGAAGTCTGACACATTCCACAGAGAAAGGATGGTGCACTGTTAGGTTGAGCACAACCCGGAAAGGTATAATTAGAGAGTGGAATCAGAATAACTGAAGAAATAGCAAACTTAAAAAAAAAAGTAGAATAAAGCAAGAAACTCTGAGTAAAGATTCTGGGAAAAGACTGAAACTAAATGCAAGCCATCCCAGTAATACCCAGCGAAACCACAGCCTCCTGGAATTTTAAATCAGAAATATAATAGCAGAGTAAACCCAGATATAAATGACTTAAATAACAATTCCAGAATCCCACAAAACCATCCACCCCCTCTTCCATTTATCCACTTGTTAGTATAATTGGTAAACCAAATATAGTACTGTAGCTCTCTGACCATCTGAGACACCAGAATCAGACTCCTTTCTAAATCACAAAGGTACTATTAAAAGCAATATTGAAAAATTTAATGAGATGGGATAATGCAAAGAGCCAGCCTTGGTAAATGATTAAGTGACTGTTATGTTTTTATTGGGTTCAGTGCTTCTGGTATATATATTATTATGGTGGTGTGTAAAAGTGATACGAGAGGAATTGTTTTCTCCTAGGCAATTTTACCCTTTTACTTCTGAACAACAACAACAAAATACCACCCTGTCTTACAACTCTTTCCAACCCCTCATACATTTTTCCTTTTCTTTCTACTTTTCTTCCTTTTTTCTCAGAGTTCCGAACTTAAGAGATTTGATGAATGTCCATGGCTAGGAAGTACAGTTAAATTTGAGGAGTACTGAAGGACAGTATTGAATCATTGCAATGAGTTGTACTTCTTAACCATAGGTGAGAAGTACCTAACTGTGGCTCACTGATAGTACTGATGACCTGAATACTTCACCCATCCCTATATCCATGCCCTTCCCATTTCCTCTGAAAACAGCTGGGCTCTATGTGCCTATATATCTGTGGTCAGCCGTTTAGTAGTCTAGGGGTTGCTTGATATAGAAGGCTGTTGATATGGTCAATTGAACTTGAGTAGGAGGCTTCCAAGGGAGTAAGTAGAAATTTACAAGCAGTTTTTTTAGGCCTTTGCTTACATAAAGCCTGCTAACATCCTTTTGACCAAAGTTTAAGGGCCAAGGACAGGCTACCCCAGACAGACCACTTGAGCATGAACATTATTTTGAGTTAAAAGCAATCAAAACCTAGCATGTTCAGAAAAAGTTCTTTACCTCCCCCTCAACTGTCTGCTTCTATCAAACAGAGAGCTATGAACAGAGATTTCTCTTTACCTAAGAAACTTATCTATATAATAGGGAAAACTTTAATTTCCAAGCATCTCCTTTCACCTTCTTGTTAATAATGATCTTTCTCCTCTTTGCATCCTCAGACCCCCCACCCTTCTCCCTCATTCATATAAGCACCATGTTGCCTGTCTTCAGAATTTCCATATCTATGTGGATTCCTTGTACTTACACTATTAAATTTTATTTTCTTCTATTAATCTGTGTCATGCCAATATGATTCTTAGCCCAGAAAGATCTTGAAGGGTAAAATAAATTCATGGAGCCCAGCAGATCCCTGTAGAGATGAACCAATCCCCAGCCTAGTAGAGATGTGTGAGAAACAACAAATGGTTGTTGTATTGAGCCACTGAAGTTTGGAGATATTTGTTAAGCTGCAATAATTAACTTGTATAATACTTCAAAGATTCATACTCTGCATCCTTAAAAGCAATACCATGGGGCGCCTGGGTGGCTCAGTTGGTTAAGCGACTGCTTTCGGCTCAGGTCATGATCCAGGAGACCTGGGATCGAGTCCCACATCGGGCTCCCTGCTCGGCAGGAAGCCTGTTTCTCCCTCTCTTACTCCCCCTGCTTGTGTTCCCTCTCTGGCTGTGTTTCTCTCTGACAAATAAATAAAATCTTAAAAAAAAAAATTCTTAAAATCAACACCTATTGGTACTTGAATGAGGAATTGGTTTTGGTCTATACAAGATAGAACTTTAAAAACATTAACATTAACATATTTTCACCCCGTACCTTATAATGTGAATAATATTAAAATAAACTTTTTTTTTAATTAGAAAACTGAGAAACAGAAAGTTTAAGTAATTTCCTCAGATCACACATTAGGTATGGCCTGGCTTTTAACTCAGATTATTTGACCCCAGTGCATGGGATTTTAGCTACTAAGCCATATTAAATAAGACTACACCATTTTGGTAGAGCGTTGGATTTTTTCAGGCATAGGCTAAGGTTATTGCTTCTTTCATTTATCAGAATTTTCTTTAATGTGATCATTTTTCTATTCATTTTAAAATTTTTTGAAGATTTTATTTACTTATTTGAGACAGAACGAGAGTGAAAGTGAGAGCAAGAGAGAAAGAGAGCATGGGAGCAAGGGGCAAAGGGAAATGCAGACTCCCCACTGAGCAGGGAACCTGACTTGGAGTCAGTCCCAGGACTCTGGGATCATGAGCTGAGCTGAAGGAAGATGCTTAAACAACTGAGCCATCAGGCACCTCTCCTTTTAATATATTTATATAAGCCATTGAGATAATCCATGGATTTTTTAGATAAGATCCTGAGTTGGCCAACATAGATAATATCATTTTGAAAAAGTGGTCAGAGTAACAAATAAATATAGGTTATCTTCCTTCTCTAAAATCCTATAAGTATGAATGGTTATCAATATGTCAAGACTATAAATGTTCAATGATTTTTAAGGACAATTTTTTAATCTAATTATTACTCTTTCCCTCTGCTCTTGACTTTTGTTTAATCCCTTTTGAAAACAAAGTTTAAGCAAGTATCCTATCATGCATTAGGAAAGAATTCTCTAGTTGACAGAACCCACCGCCCGTACAGCAGTGAATCTAGAGAAGTACCCATCTGGGAATCAAACAGGAAATCCTAACACCTGACTGATTCCACCTGTTCACCCTGACTCATTCCAGGCACAGCTGAAGTGATTAACAATGTATCATGTCCACTTCCTGTGTGGGGTCTATTTCACAGCTCCAGGGATTCCTCCCTTCCTGGATGATTATTTTCCAATGTTTTAGGGAATATATTTATTTAAATCTGTAACATCACTAGGAAAGAGTGAAGAAAATATCAATAATAATTGGGAGAATTAAAGAAAATATTAAAAATAACTGGAAGCAGAGAGAAGACAGATTCTGTATTTTAAAATACAAAACAAATGAGTCTGTATTTTGAGAAGAGAGTTGCATGTGAAGTGCTGAGTCAGACCTTCAGAGTCAAATGACAGTTGATCATTCCCTTGTCCTCACTACAGTGTGGAATATGAGAGCAAAGGGACCCTCACTGGAGTTAAAGGGCAATAAATACAGACGAAATAAAAAGAAATATTTTCTCACACAGCATATAGTTAACCTGCAGGATTTCTGGTTCAGGGGGTCATTTAATTAAATAATCTACACAGAATTAGGTAATTTTGTGGAGAACATAAATAACATTTTTAATGCTACAAAGTGAACATGATAAAGGTAAATCAACTCCCATCACAGTCCATAGAAGGTAGGAAAAATTTTTTTCCAATTGCAAATACTGTTGGACCACCCAGTAAACCCCACTGACTTCCTTATGAGTAACAAGAGAGAAACTTGGAATAACCTTTCCTTCAATTGTGAGAAACTGACCCCCACTCAAAATTCAACACTGATGCCAAAAAACATTAATTGTTGAATCCATATTGGCGAAATTTGGGGATAACTATTTTCTGTATTATATTTTCTACCGAGGTAAATGTTTATAACAGCAAAATCTGTGAAAATAGGGAAAATAATTACAGAAGTTAGGATGCGAATGGTTTTAATTACACAATCAAAACAAACAAACAAACAAACCCAAAACAACAATAACAGTAGAGTTTCAAAATTTACTGCCAATCAGAATTTGATATATTTCCCTACAGGTATATTTGGTTATTGAAATATAAGGAGACTGTTTTCTAAAAGAAAAATGTGGGGATATATTAGTATGACCAAGCTGCCATGACAAGATGTTATAGAGTGGGTGGTTTAAAAAGCACAAGTTTATTTTCTCGCAGTTCTGGAGCCCGGGAATTTGCCATCAGGGTGCTGGAACTTTCTGGGTCTGTTGAGAGCTTTCTAATGGTTTGCAGATTGCCACCATGTCCTCATATAATGTGTCTTCATGTAATTGTGTCCTCATATAAGGAAGAGAGTGGAAAGCAAGCTGTCTGGTGTCTCTTCTTAGGAGGGTACTAATCCTACCCCACTCTCATGACCTCTTCTAAACTTAATTACCTCCCAAAGGCCTTATCTCCAAATACCATCACATTAGGAGTCAGGACTTCAGCATATGATATTTCGTGAGCATAATTCAGTTCATAGCACAAAATGTTAACTAATTGTCCAATTTAGTCAATAAATACACAAACCTTCATCATAACAACCCACATACATTTAACTCCTACTACTTATCAAGCAATATTCCAGGCACTCCCGGCACAAAGCAGAAAGAAAAAAAAAAAAAGACCCTTCATCTTAAACTGTGTTCCCAGTTTAGTTAAGGAAGCCCATATACAAAGGGTCCTAATACAATGTTTAAATACCATAAAGAGACAACGTGTCTAATGCCTTGGGAGCCACAGAAGAAAAAGAGGGTGGCTGGGAAAGCAACATTTAGGCTTAGTGCAAGTACAAGCTTCTTAGGCTGACATGAGTTTTCCAAACCGAGCTGCAGTTAAGTGTAGTTCAATCACCTGGATGGGGATAGGATGCACTGCATTCTAGACACGATCAGTAAACAATGAAGCTGAATCTCATGAGTGACAGGAGACTGATAATATTCATCTGAAAAGGTGGTCTGAAGTAAAATGTCAGACCAATGGCTTTCTACAGAACATCAAAAAGTCACCTTTCTAAACTGGAGGATCGGCAATGGAAAAGTATTGTATTAGTTAAAAGAGGAAATCTACTCAAAAACTGTCCTCACATTTCCCACAAGTACTAAGAGACTCCTTGCCAAGTGACAGGTCAGCAATGTTAACTTCTCCAGAATTTTGGAAAGCATTGACAATAGGAGAATCTGGAGCAATTATACAATTTTGGGCATCTGCACACACACACAAAAACTAGGTGTGTGATGGAGAGACATCGCAGCCGGCTCGAGGGCAGATGGATGATGATTTTCCGTACCCTTGCTGCAGATAAAGAAAGTTGGAAATAAATCATACTGGCAAGGAAGTTGACCATGTTGAATCAAAGTGAACTGACATGGACAACCAAAAGTTCCTTGTGACTCATTTTTACACCTTATTCACACCACCAGTAAATAAGACTTTGCCAGATCTGAAATTTAGACATCTGTCAAAACATTTTCATGGCAGAGCATTTGTGGTTGTTTTGAAGGTTCTCTGCAAGGGATCAAGAAAAGAAAGGAAAATATGTGAGGGTATTGTATAGTTCAAGTGACTACATCAGCATTAATTAAAATTATGAGTCTCCAAAAAATATCAAGTATCAGAAATTTACATTATAGATGTGGTTTGAATTATATGAATATTTATTATCATTTTATTGATTGAGTAGGCCACAATCTTTTTCTTTGCTGTAGTAATCTTGGTTGTAATTATTATAAATATTTGACAAAATGTTTAATTAAATTATCTTTTACATGTTTTTCTCCATATAAAACATAAAACTAAAAATGGGGTAAAACTGAGGTATTCCCATTCTTTAATTGTGACATATTTGTAATTTTATGAAGACTATGGAATTCTGTGTTTTAAAGGAATAAAAATGTAAATGATGAGAAAACTCAGACAGGTCACATTGTCATCTTCAAAGAAGAAAATTATGATATTTCATCAGAGTCATTTTTTAATTCAGTCCCTCTTTTTAAAGCTGTGGTTTATTTCTTTCTTTAAAGCTGTGGTTTGTTACACTCAAATGGACAGAGCACCTTAGATCTATGTGTTTAAATAATGCTTTGGTCAATTGGCCTATGATTTGGACATATTTTCTCCTATATTAAATGAGCACCTTTTACATTTTTAACTCACCTACTGTTACAGTTTTCTGTAGGAAACGCATATACCCGTTTGTTCTGGATTATCTATTTATGTAATTTTTAAAAAAGATTTTATTTATTTATTTGACAGAGAGAGAGATCACAAGTAGGCAGAGAGGCAGGCAGAGAGAGAGGAGGAAGCAGGCTCCCTGTCGAGCAGAGAGCCCGATGTGGCTTCGATCCCAGGACCTTGAGATCATGACCTGAGCCGAAGGCAGAGGCTAAATTTAACCCACTGAGCCACCCAGGTGCCCATATTTATGAAATTTTTAAAAGTCTTTTTCTTCCTCCTATTTAGCTCCAGCACATAGATATAAGTACAATTTCTCATATTTGTTTCTAAAACTGGAATATGAAGATTATATTTCTATGAAATATAAAATATGAAAAGCATATTTCTAGAAGACTGTAAGTACCATACAAAACAAACAAAAATATGAAAATGCCACTTATGAAGCAGAAATCATATCTCAGAGTATAAGTTCTCTGTGGGTTATCTTATTCAATATGTTTTGAAGTGATTCAACTCTAATCCTGTTTCTACTAGTTACCATGCTTACCATAAACACAATTTTTTGTAAAGGAATAAAGGAAATTTAAAGGTGCTTGTGAAAAACTCACTAGTTATCCTTTTGAAGCATCACAATACAATTTACAGTACCCACAGTCATTCTCTTTTGACTGCTTGCTTTTTTTTCTACCTAAATTGTGAATGCTATTAAAGAATACAATAAGGTTATGTAATGGAATTTAAACACACTTTATTGCAACAATATAAGTTCCATGTACAGTTATAAGCAATATGGCTATACTTAATAATTCTACATTACAAGCATAATTGTGGTATCAAATTAGTAATTTTCACAAAGTACTTGCATTAGAAATTTGTATGATACAATATATTTCAATTCTCAGTTGCACAGGAAGATAACAATTTGTTTAATAGGAGGAGTGGGGATACAGTTCATACTCTTAGATCTGATTGTCCTGCTTTATACGAAGCCTAAACTCCTAGTTATAAAATTTTAGAACTTGAAGAGCCCTTAGAGATCAAATAGTTCAACAACCTCATTCTACCGAAAAAGAAAGTAGAAGTTAAGGGAAGTGATCTGACTTAAATCATGTACCATAGCACATTAGTGGCAAAACTAGAATGAAAGCCACTTCTTATCTTTCTCAGGATCATGATGGGAAGTGGCAGGGGCGGGAGGCAGGGGTGGGGGGGGGAGAGGCAGGGGTGGGGAGTGGGGGTGTGGATTTAGATCTGTAAATCTCATACGCAGCAAAAGGGTATTTAACAACTTTGGGTTGGACTCAGTCACCCAGGGATGGAAGGTGGGGAGCATTCCAACCTGTAGCTGTTAAGCAGAAGAAAAGGAATCAGTAAAGAAGGCTGAAGAAGGAGTAGCTAGTAGAATGATAAAGAAATCAAGAGAATGTGGGATTATGGCATTCTAGAAAAGAAATAAGGACTGGGTCTCTATTCAATGCTGCTGAAAGATTAAGTAACAAATGCTAGGTGAGGAGATGACTGGTTTAGGAACATGACAATCATTGGTTGATTGGGGTGCTTACTGACCAAAGCCTGATTGGAGCACACAGAGGTGAGACCATGGACGAAGTGCCCAGCAGCAATTAGGCTGGGGAGGTTTTTGTATGCTGACAGCAGCATGGGAAAGGAAAGGTTAAACTAGGTCTTCATTAAGCTACTTCTTCAAGTTTGTACTCCCAGTAACAAAACAACAAAGATTAAATTGCCACAGGAAATTGGCTTGAGATTTGTTACAGAGGGCATATGCACAGCACTTTTTGTTTTCTTGGGGGGAAGGGTGTGGATCATTATTTAACCATCCATCCTAGAATGAAATGTGTGCTCAATTTCTAAAATGCTGTTGGAATCCCTGAGGGTGAGAGGAGGTTTTCATTCTCCATTCTGTCTTAACCTAAAGCCCCAGCCAAACCCTCAGAAAACAATCCTTGTTTTTTCCCAGCACAACCCTCACTGAGGCACTCCATTTCTAGAGCAGTCCACCTTAAAGACTTGTTTCTTCTAGCGGGGAGCTCATCAATATCTGCATGGGCCTCACAGGCAGCTAGCAGGCCTGTCCATTAATGAAATGTTAATGACTGAATTAGACCTGTAATAACTGCAGTAGGAGGCACTGCTGTGAGTCCATTAGCATCAGCAGACCCTGCTGAGGAACAAGTAAACACTGCACACAATGAGAAAACTTTCCGGCAGAAGACTTGGAAGTGTTACACAGGTGTTTTCACATGGAAAATGACATTTCTCTGAAATAGGATTAGTTTATTTAGGAAAGCTAATTCCAGTCACTATATTTCTTCAGACAAAAATAAAGAATACAAGATGGGTGGTGCACTTACTCAAGAGTGTTTTGATTTTTTTAATTCCAATATTGCACAATTGTTTTTGCAAAACTTTTGAGGACAACTTACATTTGTCAGGTGCCAATTATTTCCAACGGACAACTGGTCTTCTTTTCCTCTTGCCTTGTTCTTTTAATGGTTTGTTTTTACTTTGCAGATACTCCCTTCTTTTAAATGTTTTCTTACTTTTATGCTTCAAGTAAGCCCTACAATCTTCTCAATACTGCCTAACTGTTTTCAGTAAGGGGAACAATGGATGGGGGTTTAGGATACTTTTTAAGGCTTGATTAATATAAAATGATTGCGGAATTCACTCCTGAGATGTAAATATAAATCATATGGCATATAAAGTGAAAGCTGTTATGTATTAGCATGTAGCTCAATTCAATAATATATTGTTCCTGTAATAAGCTTGAAGATTTACCATTTTTATTTAAACATATATTGTAATTCAATAATATCTGAATTGTAGCAACTTGATGTGAGGCAAAAATAATTGCTATCTCAAGTTATTACAAAAGATAGAATAGCTATGGCTAATTCTATTGGAATTCTTTATTACGTCTACTGTTGGTCTCATTATTGTCCCATATTCACACTTGGATTGCTAACCACAGTTAAAAATAACGTATAGGTGCTTTGAGGAGTGGACCTTAGTGTTTGCTAGGCATATGTTGTAGAATACATATAAAAAGCTATAAAAATCAGTATCATATTTTTTGGTTAAATCAAATATTATATATCAGATGAAGTATCCAACAATGTGTATCACAGTTTATGTTTAATCTCAAGTCTTACTTCTCCTACTGGTTGTTTGACACTAGAAAAGTCCTTTAACCTCTCAGGGATTAATTTTAAACTTTAAAAAGAATGTTTTATGAAGGATAATATCTATAAACATTTAAACTTTATATGAACTTAAAATTTACATAATTTTGTGTCTGATATATTAAAAAATTAACAGGTAGGACTAGAAGATGAGAGAAAGTAAATTTAAAAGATGAATTACAAATCTATCAGCCAATTCTGCTCCACAAAAAAAGGAAAAGTCATATCAGGGGAGCTGAAATTCACAGGAAAAAACACAGTATACATGAACAGAAAATAAATATTTTAACAGAATTCACAAACACAACAAATCATAAAACATACTTGTTTGAACAAAATGTACTCTAGTATAGCCCCTAGGAGGTCAGATATGAAAGGAACAAATGAAAATAGTTACAGTTGCTTCTCTAAAACCTAAACGTTGGCTTATTATGCAAATAATTTGCTCTTTGATTTACATGTCTGGAGTGTTGTGGTTAACTTTAAACCTTAAAATACACACACACACATACACACTCATCATCTTGGTCCTTGAAATCTTTGTCAGTTTTCTTATATCGCTCTAGCTTGTTATCCGAATTCAAGGGGAGAAGTTCTGCACAGTATTTGCGTATAGCAAGCATGGCACTTGGGTTGACATTCATACCATGAAATGGTATGAGGTCAGTGACAAATAGTAACACCTGACAAAAGTATCGTTTTGAATATAGCTAATGGAATGCTTTTCTTGATTCAGAACTTCCAGGGTCTGTAAACACTGCCTTACAATTTTAAATGGATAAGAAAGAGAAATCCATCAAGACTAAATGGTACAGTGATAACTATGAATATGTAATTTATGGATAATCTATTGGAGGTATTTTCCAGAACAGCCAAAGATCGAATATGGTACATATCGGAGGTATAGATAATCTATTGGAGGTATTTTCCAGAACTGCCTTACAATTTTAAATGGATAAGAAAGAGAAATCCATCAAGCCCAAATGGTACAGTGATAACTATGAATACGTAATTTATGGATAATCTATTGGAGGTATTTTCCAAAACAGCCAAAGATCAAGTATGGTACATATTGGTAATAAACACCATATGAGTTACTACAAAATAATAGGCTCATAAAATCACTCACAATAATAATAGTAAGTTTAAAGCCAATTTGAAGCAGTAGGCTATGAGCTTCAAACTGAATTTCAGCATTTAAGACTGGATTTCTGCTCTATTCCTAGACAACTACTGATTCAGAATCAAACATCAAAAGGCTTTTAATGTGAAATGTGTCCCCCACTTTTTTTAATCTTTAAGTAGAATAATGAACAAACTATCCTTAAAGATTTTTTCAGTGCAAATTTCAAGGGGAAAGTCAAAGCATATCTATTATTTTTCAATAAAGATAAACTCCCATTAGTAATATGTATGTAATCGTTCCCCATGTCAAAGAATGGGATTGAGGTTATGAAGAAGTACAGTAAATGCCCCGTGCTTAAAGGCTCCATAATTCTAAAATGTTCACAGTGTAATAGAATATACAAATATCCTATTATTATGGAATAATAATGTATGGCTTATCCTACTGTGAAAAATAGCATGAAATTTTCCAAAGTAAGATTAAATCAGGATTCAATTAACTTTGCTCCCAAAGGATTGGTGAAGCCCAATCATATCAGATGACTTGGTAGAGATTCTAGGGTACATAAAGCACAGATGCCATTCTCCCTTAGTTGGAACAGTATTGGTCCTTTTTCAGGTTATGTGAATACCCATTGGCCCTTGTTTTAAAGAAATTATACTGTAGAAATCTTAATTAATTGTCATCTAGAAACCCCAGCAATGATACTCTCTCGTTTTCCCCCCTGTGTTATTAACACTTAGAAAATCTCTCTAACACACTAAATTGTGGATGGAGAATAAGGCTTTTTAGCTAATCAAAGAAATGTTTTATTGGTTCACACATTCTTTTGTTTATAAAATTATATTAAGCACCTGCTATGTATAATAGAGTTGATTTTTATGTCCTTTTAGTTTATCACTATTGAGACTTTCAAAGTTCAATAGGAGGTATCTGTTCATTCATTCATTCTTTCATTCATTAGGCATATTTCCTGAACTCCCATATTCCAATCACTGCTGTAGATATAGAGACACAGACATGAAGGAAGCTGTCAAACATCTCCACTTTTGTGGGGCTCACATGCCCCCATGGAGAGATTAAAATGAAACAAATGTTACAAATTAAACAATGTGATGCAATATTGATAGGACTCAAAGAAGAAAAATAGAGCAGACTGAGTCAATAGTAAGTGAGAGGTGCTACTTTAGATAAGGTGGTCTGAGAAGGCCGTTTAGAGATGTTTAAAGCGACACCTGAAAAATATATTGAAAAAAAAATATATCTAAAAAAAAAATAGAGCTTTGAGGCATAGGGCAAAACAAGCCCCCTGTGCCTGAGGTGGGTGGGGATCGACTTGGCTAGTGGCTAAAGTGGAATGCGGGTAAGTGGTAAATTCATGAAGTTAATCAAAGGTAAGAAGGACATGCCAAAGTTTGGGGATTCTATTCAAAATGAAATTGGAAAAAGATACAAGTCAGGGACCACATCTTCATTGCACAATTAATGCCATAAGAGGTAAACATAAATTAATCTAGAAAAGAAAAAGAAGGAAGTCTAACTTCATGAAGAGTGCAGATGCGTTGAAGGAGACTGGGGAGGATCAAGAACCTGTCACCCAGAGGAAACTATGATCACACTGGGTTGGTGATAAAACCTTTGTAATCCAACAATCATCACACAGGATTTCCCAGCAATTTAACAATGTAATGCATGCATTGCATGTATTTTTTTAATGATTTATTTATTTGAGAGAGAGCATGTGTACATATGCTTGCATGAATTGGAGGGAGGGGTGGAGGGAGAGGGAGAGGGAGAGAGAATCCTCAAGCAGACTCCCGTCTGAGTGCAGAACCACTCAGGGCTGGACACCATCACGGTGAGATCACGACCTGAGCTGAAACCCTTAACCCACTGAGCCCACATGTATTCTTACTCTGAATTATGATTGGTACACCATGACTTGAGACTGATAAAGCTCACTATGCCTTCAGATCACTTGACTAGGAGAGCAGAGTGGAGAACCCAGCCCACTGCATACTTGACAGGAAAAAAAAAAGACCTCAATAATGCTGGACAGAGGACAGGAAACATGGAAGCCTGTAATGGAGTGGGCTTTAGACTTGTATAGCTGCCATGCTAAAGGCAACTATGTTTTCTGCTTTCATTCTTGGATACACACACACACACACACACACACACACACACACACATATTTTTTAAAAGATTTTCTTTATTATCTGATAGAGAGAAACACAGCTAGAGAGGGAACGCAAGTGAGGGAGTAAGAGAGGGAGAAGCAGGCTTCCTGCTGAGCAGGGAGCCTGATGCAGGGCTCAATGCCAGGACTCTGGGATCATGACCTGAGCTGAAGGCAGATGCTCAATGACTGAGCCACCCAGGCACCCCATCATTCTCTGATATTTTTAACCCAGGAAAACAACTCCTTGAGTAGAAATGTAGAAATGATTCTGTCTCTCGTTAGGATTTGTTCAGAAGAGATTCCTATTTACTTGTCTGTCTTGGAGTAACTGGCCTACCTTGAGAAGTACTTTCCAATTGTTTCTCACAATCACATTTGATTTCCAAATTAGAGTTTATTTTGTAAATGCCTTCCATTTCCCATTGATTTCTTGAGCTTTCTGGTCTATCCTTTGTGAAGGAAAAGGAGAGATTATAGTTTTTCCTGCAGGTTAATTCCACTCAGCTGAACTAGCCAGTGGTAATTATAACTATGTTTCAAAGCAGAACTCCAAGTGTTCAGGTGTCGAAATTAATCAGTTGCTTGCTAAAAATCTAACTACTAAATTATCAGACATGTTTCACATTCTAGCAAATCTGAAGGAAGAGTCTGAGTGAAATAGACATCTTGCTTTGAGTTACCTTTTATCCAGAAATATTTTTCTTTATTTTCCTCCTTGCAAATTTGCTTTCAAAAGGGCCTGGTAACTCTCTTTCTCCCTCATCTGTGTTGCTATTCACACCTTTGAAACACAATCAGAATGTAAACCCAAGTGATCCTAAGAAAAGCAACTTCCTGGTGTTAGTGTATCTGCTGAGAGCAAAGAAGCAACAGAGTGACATTTTAATGACAAAAGCAAAGACAAAGTTCTCTCCCTTTGGTCACTTTCATCAAAGTGGGTGGGCATAGCACAATCCTCTCTAGGCCCAGAAAGTGAAGGGCAAAGCAGAGAAGGACAAGGGGGGTTTGTACTATGCTGGATAGTTTCCAGTTGGATGTGAAGAACAATCCTTGTATCATCAGTTCAATGATGCTCGCTTTGTCGTGCACCTTAGGGTCAAGGGGACACATTCTGGAAAAGAAAAATAGAAAAGATAACAGGAAAAATTATGCACTTGCAAACAGGACTGTTTTCCCTGGTAAATCGCTCTAAGTACACAGATTCATTACAAGCTCTGAGGGAGATAGAAGGCAAGGAATTTCTGAATTCTTACTTTGTACTGTGTTTTTTAGATGGATAATTTAATTTTGTCTTCACAAATCACTGTGAATTAATCTCAGTTTTGAGGTGAGGAAACTGAGGCTCAGAAAATTAGTCAGCTGACATTTTGAACTATGTGACCCTAAGGCCAACTCCTGCTCCCTGAGCTGCTATCCATAGGACGGGGAACAGTCTGGGTTCCGAGTATTCTGACATAATACAGGATTCTATATTGTTTTTTAAAGTTTTTATTTATTTATTGTATTTTTTTAAGATTTTATTTATTTATTTGACAGAGAGAGAGAGAGATCACAAATAGGCAGAGAGGCAGGCAGAGAGAGGAGGAAGCAGGCTCCCAGCTGAGCAGAGAGCCCAATGCGGCCTCGATCCCGGGACCCTGAGATCGTGACTTGAGCCTAAGGCAGAGGCCCAACCCACTGAGCCACCCAGGTGCCCGGATTCTGTATTTTTAATAAGTTTTTCAGGTGGTGGTTCTAACCAATGACTTTTGTCAATCACAGCAATAGGCTATGCTGACTCTCGGAGAGTAAACTTCTCATCTCAGTGTGCTCAAAGCAAGGGAGCCAGCAAGCAAACAAACCCCTAGTTGTAAAGACAATGCATCAAGGACATCATTCAGTGAGTAAAAGAAGTTATTTGAATTCAAAGAAATATATCTTCAACTCTGTAAGGCAAGACATTGCATGAATATGCAATTGCAAAGGGAAATAATAAATACTAGTATCCTGTGTTGGTGACACAGAGCTACACAGGGATGCACCTTCGAGGGTCAGAGCAAACAGAATAGACATTTAAGATTTCACATGGAAAATAATGCCTTGGTTAAGAGAGGAAAGGGAGAAAGAAAAGTGAGGTACTCATCAGTAGTGAAAGACTCCCTCCATACCTGTGTCAATGACTTCTTTAAGGTGGAAATAAGAGGATCACTGTGGTATCACACCAAAGAAATAGAACTGATGTCTCTGTGGAAGAGAGCCATCCATTAGCTTGCGGTGAGGCTGACTTTTATCGTATAGGTGGACCCTAAGAGTGCCAGGTAGCTGAACATAAAAGCAAATGGAACTCCAAGGCCTTGCATGCCCCCACTCCAAAAGTGTAAGGGGTTGCAAGGGATGTCAATGGATCATGCATTTTTAACCTAGGAAATGTTAGTGTTTGTATACAATCGTCATACTTCAAGGACATTTTGAATTTTCTTTCATTTTGAATTTGTTAGACATCTGTGGAGAGGGTGCTTTTGCTGTTTCCAGCTAGTTCCGGGAAAATGCAGAAAATGGAAGTGTCCCAGCCCTCTCTTTACAGAATCCACTCATCATTTAGTAAACTGTCCCTCTAATCCTGTCCAGGTCAAGACAGAAGGCCGCAGAACCTGATCACCAAGCTTCTACAGCTCCAGGCCAGTCGGGCAGGAGCAGATAGGGACTGACAGTAACACCGAAGTCATGGCCCTGAAAATGGTCATGAAGTAGTTCCCAACCTTGCCTGTGATTACTATCACATAGGAAGTTTTGTTTTTTTTTTAACCTAATATCCAAGCAGCATCCCAGACTAATTAATTCATAATCCATGAGAGTGAGGTCCAAGTGTCAGTACTTTTGAGAGCACCCAAGGTAATCCTAATAAGCAGCCAATGTTGAAAGACACTAGTCTGAGATTTTGCCCATTCTCTCAGAGTTTAAAAGTTTTATCAACATAATGTAGAAAAAGAAAGTTAATAAATATTATTCCTATAAATATATAGTTAGTGGTTATGTATTTGCTTTGAAAAACAGAATATATTCATGCATATCATTCTTTTATTTCTAAATCAATCCTTTTTTCATGTACCAACTTCTATATGTTAAAAGATCTCCCATATCATACAAGAAAAAGATGCATTAATATTCAAAAATGTCAGCTTTTGGCTGTCCACACATGAGCAGGTTGTGATTTGAAAGAAAATAAAAAATAAAAATAAAAAACCTTTTAATAGTAATCAAGTCAGTCCTAAATTCTGGATCAAGAATGGCCCTTGTTCTATATCACAGGGAGAGGGATTCTTTTCAATGTAATCTTTTAAAGCACCTGGTTTATTAGGAAACTAAAATTTTCTCTCTTCTTCTCCCTCTACTATTGTCTTTGTTTGTTTATTGTGTTTAGTGTTTAGGATGGATGGCAATTGTAGGAAAGCCTGATAAAAGGAGACATGGGATCAATAGAAGCTATTCTGTCCTACAGAAATTCAGATTATTAGTTATTCTGGGCATCTTTGTATTCAAATTTCTCATTCCAGAGGTAAGGAAAGTGTTAGATTTAAGGCTTTAAGTCTTCTCTGCGTCACATATGTTGTAGAGAAAAGAAATCTGGATTAGGAGCCAGGGGCTAGTGTCAGTAAACACAACTCTTGAGTTAACCAATTTATACTATCTTGAAAGAATTGCTTAACCAGCTTTCCTGACAATTTTGTCATCTGTCCACTAAGGGGCTTGTACAACACTGAAGGGCTTAGTCCCTTCTAACTTGAACTTCTTATGGCATAATTTTCTATCTGTGACCTATGGAAATAATTTCATTTTGAGGAATTTGATGGCAATTTGTAATAAATCAAATGTACCGTGAATAAACAAGTTATGGAGGGTTCCCAGAAGAGACTGGAAAACATTTCTTTCCTGTAACTGTGCTGTTTATAATTGTAGGTTACACAAATTTCTGTATTATTCCAGTTGCAGGAGCTCTGCTCAACATTGACTTATAGCATTCAGATTACATTAAATATGTATATCCTATGAAATAACATTATATGTACATATAATTAAAATTCTGGTGTGTGTTTTTGAACAAATGGTGTTGCTGCAATTAAAGAAAGAAAGAAAAGGAAGGAAGGAAGGAAGGAAGGAAAGAAAAGGAGAGAAAGAAAAAAAAGAAAAAGATGAAAGAAAGAAAAGAAAGAAAGAAAGAAAGAAAGAAAGAAAGAAAGAAAGAAAGAAAGAAAGAAAGAAAGGAAGAAGGAAAGAAAGAAAGAAAGAAAAAGAGGCTGTGCTGTGGGGGGTGGAGGGGCAGGTTCCAAAACCAAACACAACCTCAAAACACCAAAAGCTGCATAAATCAAAGCTTAAAATCTGACTGGTAACAGCAGGACCCGATCCACGAGTATAAACTGACAGAGGTGTGTTTTCCAAAGCTACTCAATCCACTTGTATACACAAAGCTTGAATTTATTGGGCTTTGCTGAAATGACCATTTGCTTCTATGGCTCAAGCTTTGTTTCCTTGTGGGTTTCTCAATCCGTCTCCCTCTTGAACAAACTCATGAGATGTGTTCTTTTAATCTAAATCACTTGCATTCTTCTTAGTACTTCTCCTTTTAAGGTAAAATTGATTTTAATTCATTTTAATGCCAATGAAATTTGGCATATTCTGATTCTAAGGCATGCAATTTCTTTCCATACAACATTTATAGGATAATGGTCTCTATATATTTGAAAGACAGAATAATCAGGTTTAAAGAGTCTTTGGAAAGTCATCTAAGCCCTATTCCTGCCTTCACACACGTGTACTCTTGAACAGAGAAGTGAGCTTCTCAAAGCTGTCCTCTATTTCACCATAACAATCCAGTTTCATCTGAACCAATCATTTTAACAGAATGTTCTTGTTTTCTTATTCATCGAATCTGAATTATGGTCAGAGATATTGGACCATATAGAATGACAGGCCTGGGATGGAATCAAAGAGAAAGCAAACTTCCTCACTGTTGTCACTTTGATTCATGTTACACATGGGGGACTTAGGCTGACAACTGTTCACATTTTCTGATGTGTACATTTTCTCAGAGATAATCTGTACACTCTGTGAATGTTAACCTGATGTTGCACAAAACTGGATAGCTCGGTAGTGTCAGCTTCATAGACCATTTTTTATGCTCTGGGTCACAATCTTTGCAAAGGCCTCTATTTGCTGCTACCAGATAAGATGACCGTCTTTCCCACGCAGTACTTTTTGGTACATATGATGAAGTATTCGGCTGATTTTTTCCCCTTATGTTTTAGGCTGTATCGGTGAGGATTCTGCTATCTCCAACTTATTAGAACAAAGCAAAAGAATGAAAATAAATTAAAAAAAAAAAAAAGAATGATGATTTTCAGACATGCTCTTATGTAGGGCTTCAAGCAGAAAATCAAAGGCCGGGGCGCCTGGGTGGCTCAGTTGGTTAAGCGACTGTCTTTGGCTCAGGTCATGATCCCGGAGACCCAGGATCGAGTCCCACATCGGGCTTCCTGCTCGGCAGGAAGCCTGCTTCTTCCTCTCTCATTCCTCCTGCTTGTGTTCCCTCTCTGGCTGTGTTTCTTTCTGTCAAGTGAATAAAGTCTTTAAAAGAAAAAGAAAAAAAAGAAAATCAAAGGCTTTGGAGTCTTTTCTTCCTTATATATGAATCCAACCCTTCTTCAAACATTCAAAATAGAAAAAGATTGGAACTCTAAAATAAAATACTATATGATAACAATGTACATGAAAAATATCAAGTCTTTTAGCCTGCTTTTTATCAGACCTCTTATTTGCATTATAAGAATATCCATTAACCCAGGAATAATTTCAAACAACTTACCAGTATCACAGATAAAAGTCAACCAGTTTATCTTTAGTTCATATCTAAGAAATTTATCAAAATAATTTACGCTTGTGGTTGTAACCAAGAATTGAAAGAATATGTGTTGTGTGTGTGTGTAAAGAGAGAGAGAGTCTGGTGCAGGCAATCGCATGGTATTGGACTATAAGGATATTAGGATACTTAGCCTACTCTGATGGTGAAGGACTTTTAACTATTGCTACAGCTTTGTCTGAAGTCAGAGGAGGAGTATAGCACTGAGCATATTCCATTTTCTGTTTTATTCAATTTTATCTCCTTGACATATTGTTTCGTATGAATAGCCATGCTAAGATATCTCTTAATCTTTAAGACTCAGTGAAATAGTCACCTCTTCCACCTCTTCTTCCTAGAAAATCTCATAACTGTCTTTTTTTTTTTTTAATATTACCTCCTGCTTTTGGCTCTCTCTTGGTCCATGCGCTTATTTGTATAAAAATCTTTTTGACATGATCATTATCATCTTCATTGTCATCTCTATTCATCTCTCTTTTTTTGTGTTTACATAATGCTTAGCACAATACTTTGAATGGCGTAGATACTTAATGTGTATTTTTTGAATGCATGAAGGGAAGAGATATGACACTTTTGTTCTTTGATATAGTAACATAGCACCTCTATTGTACTTCTTAACATTCAACATGTTTCCAACCTACATGGAGGAAACAATTTGCTCTTTAAGGTTGTACTTCTTGCTTCTCACTCAGTTTTTGAACTTGAATTAAAAGCTGGCTCCTGGGGTGCCGGGGTAGCTCAGTCATTAAGAGTCTGCCTTCAGCTCAGGTCATGATCCCAGGATACTGGAAGGCCAAGGAAGCCTGCTTCTCCCTCTCCCACTCCCTGTACTTCTGTTTCCCTTCTCACTATGTTTCTCTCGGTCGAATAAATAAATAAAATCTTAGGGGTGCCTGGGTGGCTCAGTGGTGTAAAGCCTCTGCCTTCAGCTCAAGTCATGATCTCAGGGTTCTGGTCCTGGGATGGAGGCCTGCATCGGGCTCTCTGCTTGGCAGGGATCCTGCTTCCTCCTCTCTGTCTGCCTGCCTCTCTGCCTACTTGTGATCTCTCTCTGTCAAATAAATAAATAAATAAATAAATAAATAAATAAATAAATAAATAAAAGCTGGTTCCTTTTGAATTGAGAATCACTTAGTTTTATTCTCTTTCTTCCTCAGAATCCTGAGCTTCTTTGAAAGTTCTGGAGGATTCCATCAGATGCGCACAGACAGGAGAATCTTAGAGCTAGCCATCATGGGTATTTCTCCAAATTAAGTCTAGAGTCTCCTGAGCTATATCAGGTAACAGAGGATTATCCACAAGCCAAATGGTGAAATTATAACTATGATTTCCATTTACATAGAAATAGACTCCCCAAAACAATAATGCCCAGAATACCCATATGGTTAAGGATACAAGTGGCTCCCTTTGTTCTGTAGAGAAATCTTCCCTGTGGTCACTAATTTCAGCAGGGCTCACTGAGTGAGTTGCCATGAGGCGCTAAGAAACAGAGGTTTATTTTATTTTTACAGTATCTTATGTTAGGAAAAAACAACATTAACAGAGGTCCACCCTATTAAAATATAAAGAAATGTTAAATACCACATAGTCATCTTGGCCACTTGAAATTTTGATCCTGACCTATCAGTTTTCATTTGAATTTTTGCCAAAACCTCCATTGTTTAGAAATTGTGCAGATATTTCTAAGATAATGAACAGTCTAAAAGGGATAAGGGAAAAAATTGATACTAAATTGACTAAATTTTGAGGGTTTTTCACTCATGAAAAATGACAAAACAAATGACATGTGGGTTAAAATATTTGCTGCATATATAACTGGGAGTCATGTTATCTTGCATATAAAGAGTTTCTGCATATTAACAAGTATTTTAAAATTAACAAAATATCAATAGGCAACTAATTGAAAAATGTTGCAAATAGTTAATACATATATGAAAAGGAAACCCAGTTCTGTAATAAAATAAATTGACTTTTTAACAGCTCCTATTTATCAAATTAAATGCTACGAAGTTTGAAAATATTTAGAGTTGATATAGTTTTCATCACCTTTACATTTACAATAAATCTTACAACTGAATTTCTGTATGTCCTTAGACTCAGGATTTCTACTTCTGGAAATTTATTATAAAACTTCCCCCATAATACAAATACATATATAAAAATTCATTCTAATATTATGTGTAATAATATAAACTTTTGAAGAACTCAAGACTCTACAATGGAAAGGTTTAAAATAATTCATTACATATGCATATTGGATATGATATAAGAATATATGGATATCTTAAGTTTATCTTAAGAAATAAACAAATTCAAAATATTGATATGTAAAGAAAGTATATTGAAGAACAACATGGATTACATAATTTCTTATATAGAAATCTGGAAATTATCAGTGTGTATAGACAAAATAAAAATTAAAGGAATATGCACAAACCTTTTGAAGAATGGTCTTCTCATGAGGTAGAATTAATGAAGATCTTGAACTTCTAGAATATATTCCTCTGTTGCTTGACTTTTACACACATTTATATTGTTAGTTTTAGTCTGAAAACAAAATATGCATTTGTTCACCAAATTTAAATAACATCTATCTAACAAAGTACTATTAATGTTCAAATTGATACTAATTATAAGAGAAATTTACTTGAAAACTAAGCTTAGGTGTATTTGATAAATATTAGTAATTTAACCTATATTTTTAGGGCATCAATCCTTGCAAGATACCCAACAATATTATTAAAAATTCAACAGAATAATTACTGTTTGTAATTTTAACATTTAATACCTTTAAAAAAATCAATATGGTATAGTTAAACTCTCTTCTTATAAAATAATTATTAAAAATCTCTTCTGATACAGTTATAAAAGATTATTTCTCCTACTCAGTGTGAAGTGGAGTTAGAAGTGCACTATACCCTATGATAAACTCTCATGTCCTCAGAATAATGATTAAAATAATTATTAAAAAAGAAAGGATCCATGAAAAGATCAATGTGACCATTTTTCAAATCTTTTAAAATGGTTACTCTCTTTTGGGACTCACTATATTTTTATCACATTTTACTCCAAATAGTAAAAAAAAAAAAAAAAAAAAAAAGAATTTAAAATGTTCTGTGCTTTTAAGAAAATCAAATATTATTTTTCTTTCTCTTTCCCTAAAATTGCATTGCTACCAGGAGCAGATGAATCAATTGTTGACTTCTAAGTGGGCAGAGATTATTATTGTTCTTCATTAGGCATAGATTCATTGTGCAATTAATATTCTCTCTGGATGTGTGAGTAACACATCATTCTACCTTTTTT
Organism: Spilogale gracilis; assembly: GCA_004023965.1. Taxonomy (NCBI): domain Eukaryota; kingdom Metazoa; phylum Chordata; class Mammalia; order Carnivora; family Mephitidae; genus Spilogale; species Spilogale gracilis. Next base: position 43,066 of record PITA01010949.1, on the reverse strand, counting down.
TTTTTAGCCAGAAATTAAATATAATAAAAAAATGTTTTGACTGGTCTTTTACCTCAAAGGAATTTTTATAAGCCCCCAAAATATATTTAAATACATGTAAAATGCAACACAGTACTCTGACTTCCATATCATTCCATAATTTACAAAGATAATTTGATATTTTAGTAAAAATAGATATGCCAAATACGATAATGCTTTTATACTCCATAGGGAAAAAATACCTTTCGTGTATTTCATGCTTTTTAACCACAACATAACTAGTGAGTTTCACTTAACAAATACTGTCTCTGAGACAATATAAATATAAAGAGGCATACAATCTCTACTGAGTAGCATTAACCTTTACTCAATCATTAAACAATGAGAAATATTGGACTGTTTTTGTTATGGATTAAGAAAATGCTTTTGGATACAGATAAACATTTGTCCTTGCTGGAATCTCCTTCAGCAGTAATGCATCATTATGCCTGACCAGCCCTAGAAACCTTGGAAAGACAAAATATGTACATGTTGGTTGTTAAGCATATGGGATGTGTTTTGCTTTGTTACCTGGCAACCAAAAGATTTTTGAACTTTGCCAAAATCCAAACTTTTGAGACTCTTAAGCTGCTTAATTTTTATATTCATAGAATGTAACCCAAGGTATATTTTTGTTTGGAAAGCTCCTCGACTTCTTGAGTTTTGATAGATTTTGTTTAACTTAGATCGTTTAACGTTATTGTTAGGCATGACAACTTCAATTCAGATCAGAGTCCATGCTAGTTATTTAGACTGACATAGGCTGTTGCTGAATCTTAAAAAAAATTTCACAGATTTCAGGTCTTTATTAGGACTTGATTTAGCCAGGAGAAAAGGGAATCAGAGGATGAGTATCCTAATCTTGCTCAGCTCTGTTATTTAAATTAGCCTTGAGACTTCAAAAAATCATGGAATCCTTCTGGGTCCCAGTTTCTTCATTTGTAAATTAAGGAGGTTCATTGAAAAAGTTCAAAAAGTCCTAAAACATATTTGAAGTGTATATTCCCTTTTTCAAATGGGAGGAATGTAGAAGATTTTATCTCTAATGACACATAAGTACATACACCTTTTATTTTTACCCAGGCGATTCTTCTTCTTCTTCTTCTTCTTCTTCTTCTTCTTCTTCTTCTTCTTCTTCTTCTTCTTCTTCTTCTTTTTTTTTTTAAGATTTATTTACTTAGTTGAGAGAGAGAGTGAGAGAGTGAGCATGTGTGCATGAGAACAGTGGGGAGAGGCAGAGAGAGAAAGAGTCTTCAGTAGACTCCATCCTGAGGCAGGGATTGAGGTGGGGCTTGACTGGGGCTTGACTTGGCTCCACTGGGGCTCAATCCACAACCTGAGATCACAACCCAAGTTAAAACCAAGAGCTGGTCGCTCAACTCATTGCTCCACTCAGGTGCCCCATATTCTTACCCAGTCAATTCTTTACCCCTACATTCCATCCTCAAACCCCTCAGCATGCCCCAACATATAGCTAATACTTCTAAGATAGAAATCTGTCTAACGCTGCATTAGACGCATGATAAGCTTTTGAGAAAAAAACGTTACTATATTCATTATTACTGTTCACCCTCAAAAATATTGAACCATTTTTCTTTTCTTCTTCTTAAAATCCCCCTTCCCTTATTCCATTTCCAGGACAAGCCAGGGATAAACCATGCTACTCCAATTTAACTTGGTTACCTGGATTTTTACAAAAAGTGGACTATCCTGGAAGACTGAACGAAACTGTAGAATCAGTTGACTGCAATTGGCAAATCTCTAAATGCCATCTTTATAAAACTTGTAAATTGCATTCCCAAATAATACACCAAATAAGGACGAATAGCTTCACTATCTTTAACATTTGCTAGAGTGATATTGTATCACTGACTGTGACATTCAAAGGATATAAGGCCTATAAATAAATATTTGTCAGTGGAGACCGTGAGCCTATGGCAAAATAGACACCAGAGCGTACATAATTTGTGTTTGTTCAGAGAAAGACTATTCAGATTTTTATTATCCTAACGATAAAAACATTGCTCTTGCTACTTGTTCCAGTAAAAGAGAAAAGTATTCTCAAATGCTAAAACAATAGTAGCTCCTTTGGTAAGTGATGCACCACTTAGTAATAATGCAGTACATTTTGAACAGATCTGTAGTTTTTCAATGACAAACATCAAATAGAAAAAAAAAGGTTATGTCACCTTCAGCCTCACAGTACTGTCATTTATATGCTATCAGCTCATTAAATTCACATTAGGATACTCCATGGGACTTGAGTTGCTATTAGTGCACCTAAAATGGCATAACAAAATCTCAGTTCACTTTAAGAGAGATGGCATTGCGACATTTTGTATTTCATCACTGAATTATTATAGTCTCAGATGCATTCTGCTGTGATGGTAATGGAAGGAGGAGTACAAGAGAGGAAAGCTGTCCATTTGTCGTTCCCCAGGGAGAGAAAAAGCAAAGTTTGATTAAAAAAAATTTAAGGAAGTGAAAGTAAAGCATTAACAATTTAACCTCTGTATCAAGGCTGAAAATATACCAGTAAAGGCAAATGTTACATTTTTGAGATAGGTTCTGAGGAACTAAAGGTAAAGTGAATTTATTGACTGCCTTAGGAGTTTGGCTGGTAACTTGGTTTATGTTGGCAGGTGGATGGCCTCCTGAACTCCCTATTACCTTTAAGAAGTACTCACTGGTAGTGCTGTCCTTCTCTAGTCTATTCTCGCTGGGTATGTCCTAGTGAAAAAATACCAGTAGCCTCTCAAAAATAAATGATCCTGTGACAAATATTGTGAATATTGATAGTTCTGTCATGATAATGGAAGTTTTTCATGATGACAAACAAAAGTTTATTGTCTTCTATTCTGACATACATGTTTCTAACAATCTTTTTTTTTTTTTTTAAATTTTATTTATTTGACAGAGCGAAACCAGCCAGAGAGGGAACACAAGCAGGGGGAGTGAGAGAGGGAGAAGCAGGCTTCCCGCCGAGCAGGGAGCCCAATGTAGGACTTGATCCCGAGTCTCCAGGATCATGACCTGAGCCGAAGGCAGTCACTTAACCAACTGAGCCACCCAGGCACCCTGACATACATGTTTCTATCCAAGATTTCATGAAACAATTTTAGCACCACTTACAATGATCAAATTGTACTTTCATCCAAGTGTGTACTTGAGAAGAGGCCTGGCCTAGCAATGTTTTACATATGATAGCAGGATTGATGTTTTCTTTGAAAACTCAGGAGAATTTTATATTCAACCAACAGGGAAAAGCTGAGTACATGCCTAATATAATATGTGAACATATAGAAAAGGAGAAATAAACATTTATTATGAGATGAAATCACGTAATAGCACAACCATGCCCTTTTCTCAAGATCATTTCTTAGTGAATTTGAATAGGAAAAAAAATGGTTAATTGTAAGCCTTTGTGTTGTCTTGGATATTTAGAAGTAATTATCACAATATTTCATGACTGGTGGTTTACATTATATCACTGTTTGCACAATTTTTAAAATTGTAGTTGTGTAGGCATTTTAGATTTCATAATCATTGCTTTTTTGCATAGTTATTGTCAAAAAGTAAAAGAAAATATATCAACTATGTGGAAATATGAACACTTGTTGCTTGTTAGGAGATTTGGGTTGTAGCTGGAGCGCGACTGTGCTTGGCAACTCCAATCCAGTGTAAGTTTTATCTTCTAAAAAAATGAAGGGTCAGGACAAGATAATTGTTCAAATTCTCTATAATTCTCTACAACTGTGTGTTCTAAAAAAAATAGCAAAGTGTTGAAAAAAGAAACCCAATAGGAGTTTGGGATATTGGCTTTGCATGACTACTAACAACCTGAGAGACCTAAATTAGCCATTTATTTGCTCTAAGACTTAGTTTTTCTTCCTAAAAAGTAAGGAAAATAATTTCTGATCTCTAAAACATCCCGACATCTGAAGTTTTATGGCTTTTCATTCTCCAGTCCCTTCCTAACTCTATCAAATTTTACCTGGTGACATTGGAAGAGGCACTAAATCTATATAGAGTACCCATCATTCTTTGTGGAAATTAAATTTAATATACCAATCTATTCCCAAGAGTTTAGAAAATGTTTTTTGATATGACCCAAATGAACGGCTGTAATGGAGCCCCCTAGATACAAACTTGTGAGGCATCAAGGTTGATTTTTGCCTCTATAATATCACAATCTCACAAAATGTTTTAGCTTGTCCACCTCAACCAAGTTCAGTCATCTGGTTACATGCCTAACACCTGCAGCCATCTGACTTCTATCCATCCTAATAAAACAAGGAAAAATGAGACCTACACAGGATAAATGACTCATCCAAGGTGATATAGCAGAGAACTAGGATTAGGATAGTTTCATGAAGCACTTGTCCTGCCACTGTCCTGTTCTCCCTTGTTTCTTTCAGCCTTTACATGACTGATGGCAGACAGAATTCTTTAAGGGAGTTTTGCCTATCATTGTAGAATGGTAAGACTTTCATGGGATATGAAGAATCAGTTGGCACTGAGGATGAATTTTTCAAGGAAAACCAATTCATTTCAGGTGCTCTCTGAAATGAATAATAGTTGTTTGTTTTTTTTTTTTTGTCCAACTTGAGAAATTCTAATCCATATTAATACATTCCATATACACTTTGAATGGCATGCTGAATCTTATTTGTTTTTATGTCCTGAAGTCACCTGCAAAGCTTGGGCATGAGATACAAATCTTATAAACATGTTCTATACTAAATCATTGAGTCTGACCATTTTTGAAATAAACTAGTGTTTGTTGTTGTGTAACCCTCAGGTGTGTCCTTTTTTTCTTCCTAAACTGTGTGTGTCTGTGTGTAATATCTCCACATCAATAGAAAGTATATTTTAGTTATGTAGCCTGTACTTTCATATCATGCTTCTTAAATGTAAAGTACCTGAAAATGTATGAATATGGTCATAAATGTCACCTCGTGAAGCTGATGACATCATTCAACATAAAACAAATGAGATTAGCCATTTGTAGCAATAACCTTCCCTAAGAGCCTATTTTACATATCTCGATGGCAAGATAAATGGATTTCCTAAAATTCAGCCAGGAGTCTATGGAACTTCCCCCAACCCAACAGCAATCAGGCATGTAAGTAATGAAAAACAAACTTGAAAGTAATTAACTGTGTGAAATACATATCGTAAAGAAAGGTTATCACAGAGTCCTTTATTAAATGATAAGGGATTTTGTTTTGTTTTGTTTTTTTAAAAAGTAAATACCAAAATTTGTTAGTGCTTCCTCAGCAATGCCTCAGAAAGAGGGTGCTTTTTTTAATTTTTTCTCCTAGCTTCTTGGCAGGTATGAATCTGAAATGCGGAAGGATGCTACAGTCTACCACTAATTGAATACAGTATTCCCCCAATATCTTCCAACTCCTTTTGTTTCACCTCTTGACTCACCACAAAAACTATCTGATCTTATTGTGATTTTCCAAGAAGACTTTGTTTTTTTTGTTTTTTGTTTTTTGTTTTTTTACTGGGAAGGAGCGTGTACTTTCCAGCTGATGAGAGCATTCTGTTACATAGTGCAGTGCGTTGTCCATGTAAGTGATTAAATTGGCATTCTGGTTTATAAATCTGTTTCCTGTAAGCTTATTTAGCATTAATGAGTCCTCTAGAGTCTGACCATCCCTGGGAAAGCTGATAAAATAGCGTTCCTGCCTAGGCCAAGCCAAGGTCCACACCCTGGGTCTGAAGTAACTCCAGCAAATATTATTTATATGCCATGTGCTTCTGCCGGAAACAGCAATTCCACCAACCTCTCTTTACTCCTGGTAATTACAAAGGGAGAAGTCTTAGGGTGAAGACTTCACTTTTGGAGATCCACAAAGTAGTTTATATAATGATTATAGAAGGTGAGTCTGATGTGCACTGTAAAAACCACTGTTTATCAACACCCCAACTTTTTTCATGTGACCTATATTCAACTTTCCGGGAATATACAAGGGAAAACTCTGCTTGGGGGATAATATAGTTCTAGTGATCCTGAAGAATACTTGGCAGTACAGTTTCTAACCAGGAATTTCTACCTCATTTATATCAAGATAAAAAAGAAAATTTCCCAGCATATGAACCCCAATAATGATAATGTCTGGCTCTGTCATAATAAAACTAGTTTCAGGTTAAAGCTGCATAGATCTGCATTAGATCTGCACTACTACTTGGCAGTGTCTTCACCTGGCATTTTGTTAGCTTCCTTTCTTGTAAGAGGGTTTATTCTTAACAAAGAATGCAGAATACAGGGATGCCTGGGTGGCTCAGTCAGCTAAGCAGCTGCCTTTGTTCAGGTCATGATCTCAAGGTCCTGGGATAAAGCTCCTTGCTCAGTGGGAAGCTTGCTTCTCCCTCTCTCTCTCTGCTCCTCTCCTTGCTTGTGCTTTCTCTTGCTCTTGCTCTCTCTCTTAAATAAATAAAATCTTAAAAAAAAAGTAAAAAAAAATTAAAAAAGGATCCTGAATACAGCATTTAGGGTAGCTGTAGAGCATTGGTCAGGATGGTTTTGTCACAAAACTTCATTAGACTTAAAAATATCCAGAATCAGTCACATCCTACGGTGTTGGGATCAAAGGGGGTACCACATAAATATCATCTGTCTTTCTTATCAGAGTTCTGACAAATAATTGAGAAATAAAATAAAAGAGTAACAGATGAAACACATTGATCACCTTACTTGCTGACCAGATAGGAGTCTCTTGATTAGAGTGATAGCTACTTGGACCTGCCAAGTGAACCTTTGAATTTAGGCTGAATGACTCACCTGGGCCCAGCAGACTGGTCTGGGCAGGTGAGGAAAAGGCAGTCACTAGAGCAGTAAAGGAGCTGTGTTCTTGTTGTGGGAAGAAAAGGGTAGAGCAGTCCTGAGAATACCTGCTTTATTCCTCAAGTGAGAGACCTCTGTCTGGGATGAAGTCAGTGAAGAGGTGAGAGAAAGTCTTCTTCCTCTGTGTGGAAAGGATATTCAGGGACAGGAAATAATGATTTCCTTCTAACACACTATTACACAATTTCTGAAAGTCAGATAGCTAAAATAGAAGACCTAAAGTAAACATTAAAAAGAAAAAAAATACTAGTAAAATTTAAGCACAGTATATTCTTCCTACAAGACAGAGCTGACAGAAATTTGTTAAGTGGACAAGTAAATTATGTAAATGTGCCTGTAGCTTGACAAGAGAAGAAAAGACAAAAACGCAATGAGGTAAGGACTTCCAAGCAGACAGAAGAATAATGGGGCTATCCCCCCTTCCTACCAGAAATTCACTGATATTGCAACAGTGGTATTAAGTGATATATGTTTCCTAGGATTGATGCACCATGCTTTTTGTTTTGTTTTGTTTGTTTTCATCACATTTATTCTTTTCTCAAATATTTCAGGGGGTATGCAAATTAGTAGTTATAAAAGTCTGAATATTAAGTGTGTTTCAGCTTAGACTATGGGGTTGTCTAAAATTAATCACCTTAAATTGCAGTTTGATGGCTGATTTTTAAAAGTGCATAAAACCACAGATTTAAAAATCATTGCATTGATAGTAACTAATTTTCATTTTCCATGTGCAGTATATATTTCTTTAAACTGACACATCTATATATGCTTACGTAGTAACTGTTTATTAGGTCCCTAGTTATAACATGCTCTGTCTTTGCCATAATCTAGGATTCAAAATCAAATATGATGCCGTTTTTGGCCTAGCATAGTTTTGATTTCCCAAGGGGGAATAAAAGAAATCAGTGGTAATCATAGAGTGTGCAAGTAGGTAGGGTGGTGGTATGCATAGTGGTATGTCCTGTGGGAGATACAGACCACTGTGGGGGTCAGCTTGGGCCACCAAGAAAACTGGGCAAGTTGTGCTCGAGATAGGGCTCTCATTTGTGCATGTTTTCTTTTTTTAACTTCCATTTTTATATGATTTGAAGAAAGGTTATTCTGAATCATTTGGCAGTAAATTGAAGATGTCATGCATCTTTACATCATTATCTTTGTGTGTATTTCCTAAAGAACATCTTTTATGTAACAATACTCTGATATCAAAGTCAGGAAATTTAACACCGAGACAGTGACATCTAATCCATGATCCATTTTCAGAATTTTTCAATTGTTCTAATAATGGGCTATGCTCGTTTTTCCCCCCATTTCAAGATCTATGTGGGAATCACTTGTTGCAATTAGTTGCCAAATCGTTTTAGCTTCTTTTACTCAGTATCTATCTTGACCTTGATATTTTTGAGAAGTATTGGACAGTTATTCTGTAATTCAGTTTGCATTCATTTGATGTTTCATATGATTAAATTCAGATCATGACTTTTTGCAAGATCACCAGAGGAGTGATAATGTGTCTTTCCCAGAAAACCTGTGATGTCCACTTTTACTAACATTTGGCCACTTTGGTTAAGATTTCAACACTGTAAAGAAGCTACTCTTTCCCCTTTGTAATTTAAGAGTGTTAATGATTTCAGCAGGAGGAACTTAGGTAGTTAAAAAGGTTTCATTTAAATATATGTGTATATAAAAATTATATACATATAAATTATATATATATATAATATCTTTTAGTTTTGGGGTGTTATAAATAAACTGCTATGGAAAGAGTCAGGCAAAGTTCTTGAGTCATCAGGGAAAGTCTCAGTGATAATATGATAATAAATTAGAAGAGAATAAATATTCCTAATGTGGAGACCAATTTGACTGAGGAAACTTTACTTGGATAAGTTAGAGTATGTTTGCCTATAAGAATCAGAATAATCAACCCCAAATTGCCTAAATAATGGAGTCTTATTATCTCTTATAAGAGGTCTAGAAGTGAGTTATCTCAGGCTTTAATGGCTCGTTTTTCATCAAAGAACAAAAATCTCCATTATTTGGAACTATCATTTTCAATATATTCACTTTGCCTCAGGTTTGCTTCCTTATTGTCATGAGATGCCCCCCATGGACTCTCAAAACCATTGTTTTATGAGTAAAGAAGGCTAAGTGACCACTAAGGAGGCAAAAGAGTAGTGCTTGCCCCACTAAGTGAAAGCAAAATTGTGGGAAAAGATCATGCTTCCACATTCTTCAAACAACAATTCATTACAAGAAAATTATTTGCTTTGAAGTGTCTATTTCATATTCTTTGTGTAATTTACTATTATACTATAAAATAGTGATGGTGGTTTGCTTCTGATTAATATACTACATGTATTATCTGAAGGAAAATGTTCTCATTTCTTCCAAAAATGGATGATAAAGGGGCGCCTGGGTGGCTCAGTTGGTTAAGCGACTGCCTTCGGCTCAGATCATGATCCCAGAGTTCAGGGATCGAGCCCCGCATCAGGGTCCCTGCTCAGTGGGAAGCCTGCTTCTCCCTCTCTCACTCCCCCTGCTTGTGTTTCCTCTCTAGCTGTGTTTCTCTCTGTCAAATAAATAAATAAAATATTTTTTTAAAAAAATGGATGATAAAAGTTCCCTTATTTATCATATTCTTCACAGATTGACTCTAATCTCTCTTCTTGTTCCATGACAGCCCTATCTAGTTATATGTTCTAAGAACTAAACTGCAATTATAACTTTCACTAACACTTCTTATAAAAGAAATAACAGGGAAAGTTGAATAGAAGGATAAAGGAAGAGAACATGCATGATTATTTCAGTCAATATACTATAGCTAATATGTACAATTTCCTTCCTCTTAGAAATTTCATGTTATCTTTGTTCTCAACCTTAATTTAGGATGGTAGAGGTATTTTTGTTTGATAGGATGACTGAAACCTTTCCTTCCCAATGTTCTATGTTTTAATGGATCTGCTATTATATATTTTTTACTGGTTTCTCAAGTGTTTTAAGTTATCCATGGTGTACGATGCTCTCTGTGCCATTTTACAGGTGACAGAAATACAGTGAACCACTATAATTGTAAAGAAGATGGTTATTTGAATGGTGTCTTATTGAGTCATTATATAGAAAGCAAACAAATGACACAACAGAGAACTTCAAAATTAATAATTCTGTTATAATGGGATTATTTCACATGCAGTTGATTGAAGGGTAACCTACTTGTTGATGTCAAATACTTTTACTTAAAAAATAAAATGTGGAACCTAGAAGCATCACTCTGGAGACACTGGGTAGAATTTAACTATGTGCACAACACACTCAAATTCAAGTCAGATGAGGTAGCTCAGAACTTTGGTTATTTATTTATTTATTTGTTTGTTTGCTTGTTTGTTTATTTATTTATTTAAAGATTTTATTTATTTGACAGAGAGAAACACAGCCAGAGAGGGAACACAAGCAGGGGGAGTGAGAGAGGGAGAAGAAGGCTTCCTGCTGAGCAGGGAGCCCGATGTGGGGCTCGATCCCGGGTCTCCGGAATCATGACCTGAGCCGAAGGCAGTCGCTTAGCCAACTGAGCCACCCAGGCGCCCCTGGTTATTTATTTTTTGTGTTTAAAGGCTCTAGCAAATATGTATAAATTCAAACTTGAGGAGAATTAAAATATTTATTATCCATTGAAGTTTTAGGTTTCCAAATTGGTCATTTACTACGCTGTGTTCCAGGTGGTTTTTTGGAAACATCTCTTACATGTTCATATTGCATTAGAAAACACATGGCAGAAATGAGTCTTTTGACTAGGGAGCTAGAAAAAATTTTTCAATAGCAGACAAAATTAACAAAATTACGTCTCAAAGGAAGCCTCTCTCTCGTGGTACCGGAACCATTTGTGGTCACAAAATGGACTTTCTTCATTAAATTATTTGTGACACTCTCCAGGCTGTTAATCTACCAAAAGAGTTGTACTAGCTATTTTTAAAATGGGTATTTCATTGATTTAACATATGTTGGACATTTATGCTTGTATTTATTTTACTTAATTATAATTCCTTTGAACTTTTGCCCTGAGGTAGTTTTAATGTGAAGGCTCAAATCTGAAACTTTTAATGAAATAAATAAATTTTCTTAGTAACATAATATTTTCCTGGAAGAATATGTTTCTGAAAATAACTCACTTAATCATAGATAATAACTTTTGCTTTGAGATAATCAACAAAGGTTTTAAATAATTTAATGTATAAAGCAAGCCCATGTATACATATAAACACAGACATAAACGTAGGCATAGACATACATACACTCAACAAATATTGTTGAGTGTCTACTATGAAACAGTAATTAGAAATGTAACAGTGAAAAGCTAGTTGTGCCTTCACTCTCAGCAACCTTATAGTGGGAGTATATAGGAGAAAAGTTTCAATAAGCAATATACATTGCAAAAATAATAGGGGGAAATGGACAAGGTGACTATGTATCAATGCATATTTATTTAGTTACAAGTTCCTTCCTGATGTATTTCTTGCTTTCCCCTCTAATCACATTTGTGTCCACTCAGGATTTTTAGAAATAAACTTTCTTTTTTTAAGCATACTCAAATATTGCATCAAAAATACAGTATTTAATTCTTCCATATTTACATACACACTATTTTTTATGCTTGGAATGCCCATCTTTCCAAATTCTATTCTTCCATGTAAAGTGCAGGGTTTTATTTTTATTTTTTCCACTTTTGATGGAGATTGTTATGAGACCTGTCCTCCAACCAAATATATAAGGCACCTGTTTTTAAATATGGAATAGACAGAGCATAATCCTAAAGAGAAGAGAAATGCACAGAGAACCCCAAGATCACCACAGACTTCTGCTTAGAGGCATTATACTACTTTAGCAGAGGGAGAAGGTACTGAGGTAAAGGAGATAGAGGAGAGTTCAAGGCTGCTGAGTGAAGTGGCTGGGTATTTGGGACCTGGATTTCTGAAAAAAGAGGCTAAAGAAACATGGCTTCAGAAAGAAAGTTAGAACCACAAGAAATAATAAGGAACACCAATCAAAAGTAAAAATATAGCATTAATCACCATCTGACCTATGTTATATTTACTTCTTTTCTTGTATTTCCTGCCCTTGAGATATCCTTATATCCTTAGTATAAGAATGACTCGTGGGGCACCTGTGTGGCTCAGCCAGTTAAACGTCTGTCTTCAGCTCAGGTCATGAACCCAGGGTCCTGGGATTGAGCCCCATATCTGGTTCCCTGCAGGGAGTCTGCTTCTCCTTCTCCTTCTCCCTCTCCCTCTATGGTTCCCCCTGCTTTTTACTCTCTCTCTCTCTCTCTCTCTCTCCCCTCTCTCTCTCTCACTGTCAAATAAATAAGTTGTCATAGATAAGTAAGTAAAATCTAAAAAAAAAGAATACTCACACATACTCACACATAATACAAACTCAATCAGTATTTACTGAATGACTAAGTGAATCTCACATACCTGGAAGTCTCAGGATAAGGCAAGATCATAGAAAATGAAAACTGTGACTTCAACTTGGTCCTCTATGATTGGTCCTTTATGATTCTCTCAAGTCAATTTTTGTACATGTGTCACTCAGTTCTCAAGCTGGCCTTTCTTGTGGCCAAAGCGTCAATAGCCTCTAGGATAGCATGTTCCTTTGTCTTTGCAATGGAATAGGAAGAAAGCCACCTTTTCATTTGTGGAATGAAACTCTTCTCTTCCAGTGTTTGGGCTGCATTATGTCAAGAGTCAATACATGGAATAAAAATAACCACTGTTGGATTGCCACACATTGATTAGATTAAGTCTCAGTTCCTGAACCTGTCACCGGTTTAGGTGTTGAAATGAGATTAGATGATCAGATTGGTCAGGATTAACTTCTGGGTCTGGAAATGGAGGGAGGAAGACTGGAAACCTGAAAATGTAAGGAGATGATGGATGCTGTGTAGGTAACCAACATTGTCCTATATATATATATATATATATAAATATTTTTACACCAATAAATTCAAAGAGTTTATTCTCAGTAGTGTAACAAACAACAAAATAGAATCTTCTAAAAAGAGTACTTTCCTTATTGCATCAGAAAGTAGCTGTTTAAAATGGGAAATGAGTGAAAACACTTTAAGGAACTTTGAATTGACCTTTAAAACATATAAGCCAGTAAATATTGGGAAAAGACAACTGGATCTGCACCTGTTTTCAGCATTGTATCCATAGCCCTAAACATGGTCCTTGGCACAAAGAAAGTTTTTAGTCAATGAACACTTGATGAATGGATAGATAAATTCAGGTGTTTGTTTTTGTATAGAGAAAACCATAAGCTATGTAAATGCACCTTGCTTCCAGGTAGGATTGTCTCTAAATTCTTCTAGTTATGTATATGAGTTAAGGTTTATCAGAGTAATTCTAGAAGAAACAAAAAGACCAAAGACTTAGGAGCTTAAAGCCTACCATCTTGCTCTATAGTGTTTTATTCACTGTATATATTGTTAGTTCCCCCCTCTTTTTCTGCTTTCCTTGAGTTATTAAACATTTTGTATTAATCCATTTTTGTCTCCACTGTTAACATACAATTTACATTTTTTTTTTTTTTTGGATTTTGGCAGTTGCTCTATAGTATATCTTTGGCTAATCAGTAGCTTATTTCCAACAGTATTATACATTATTTCATAAGTAGTGTGAGGACCTTATGACTATCTATTTCAATTCCTCTACCCAGCCCTTTGTGCTGTTGCTGTCATATATTATTTTTATACCTGCTATAAACACACAATATATTGCTATTTTTCCTTTTGACATTCAGTTATCTTTTAGAGTAATTTAAAAAATTATTTTACTTTCATTTATTCTATTCCCAGTTCTCTTTGTTTCTTGGTAAAGATTCAGATTTCAGTTTGATATCTTATTCCTTCTGCCTGATGAACTTCCTTTAACATTTCTTGCAGTATAGGTCTGCTTACAATGGATTCTCTGTTGTTGTTTGTCTTAGAAAGCCCTTATTTGTACTTCTTTCTTGTAAACTATTACTTGCTGGATAGAGAATGATGAAAGCCCAGTATATGTATATGTGTGTGTGTGTGTGTGTGTGTGTGTGTGTGTGTGTACATATATATGTATATATTTATATATTTATATATGTATATATTTATATACATATTGTTTTTAACTCATAGTTTCTCATGAGAAATCAGCTATAGTACACTTGTATCTCTGACTGTCATGCAGTTGCTTTAAACATTTTCTCTGTCTTTTGTGTTTAGCATCTTTAAAAATATGATATGTCTAGGTATTTTCATCTTCCCCTACCCCCCACCCCCACCAATCCTGAATGGGATTATTTATCCTGTTTGGTATTTTTGAGCTTTCTGGATCTGTGATTTGGTGTCTATGATTAATTGCAGAAAATTCTTGGCTGTTGGCCATTATTGTTTTTAAACATTTCATCTGTTTCATTCTGTTCTGATTCTCCTTCTAGGATTCCAGTTAGAATAATTGCTGGATTTTTTTGATATTGTCTCACAGCTATCAGACGCTTTATTGTGTGGTTTTGTTGGTTTCTTTGTTTTTCTCACTTTTTTCTCTTTGTGGTTCAATTTGGGTAATTCCTGTTGACCAATTCTCAAATTTCCCAATTTCTCCACTGTGTGGAACTTACTGCTTAACCAATCAAACACTACCTGTATCTGTATTACTCTGCTATTCATTTCTAGCATTTCCACTTGATTCTTCTTTATGGTTTCTTTCCTTCTAATGAAAGTAGCCATCTAATCTTGCATATTGTTTACTTTTCCATTTCAGAGTAGGTAATACATTAATCATAGTTATTTTAAACTCTGTGTCAGATAGTTTCACCCTATGTGCCACATCTGAATCTGACATTTCTATTAATTGTGTTGTCTCTTGGAGTGTGTGTGTGTGTGTGTGTGTGTGTGTGTGTGTGTTGCCTTTTCAAATCCTTTGTATTTTTTCATAGAAAGCCAAGTATCTTGTATAGGAAAGTAGAGACTCAAGTAAAAAGTTTTTTGTGTTTGTATAGCTCTCTGCTAAGTTTTTAGTGTGGAGGTTTCTGTTCCTACCCTAGCCAAGAATTCAGCAGTTTTGAAATTGTGTTGCTATGTTTGCCTTTAGAGGATCCACAGTTATCATATTTCTTTAGCAGTAGCATGGGTTCAAAATGGAGGCTGGCTTTGCAAAGTTTTCCCTCAATTTCTACTCTGCCTTCACATTCAAGCCTCCTTTTTGTGCTGTATCACAGAGACGACTTGTCTCTCGTAACTTATCCAGCGATATTTCATTAACACTTTCACTTCCTTTTTAGCCCGCGGGCAGGAAGTAAAGGAAAGAGTCCCTGGTCACCCCGATATAGCTTTCAAAATGTTCCTGCTCCTCTTCCAGCTATATCTCTTGTTAAGAAAATACTCCTGTCCATTCTTTAGGACTAGAGGATATTTTTGTTGTTGTTCCCTTTGCCAGAGACAATGGATGTTCATCAAGGCCCTAAGAACAAGTTTTGTTGCTGTTTCCTCTGTAGGTTAAGACTTTTGTTCCATAAAGGAGAAGGGGGAAAGGTTGGGAGTAGGAAATTGTTTCTCACCCCATTTTCAGTGTCTGCTTTCCTTTCTAGTCCTGTAGGAAGGTAGCTGTCTCCAGACCCTTCCTTACTTTCCCCTGTTAGCACCTGGTGTGTTTCATAGAGAAAAAAACTGTTAGAGTGTGAATACCCCTCCTTGTATCTGTGTCCCCCTCCCCCCCAAACCTTCACCTTCTCCCATCATTCTGCACTCTGCCTTTGATTTAACAGTTATTCTTGCTAATTCCCAGTGGTGTCCAGTGATATCTGCCATCAATAAGCAAATGCTTGCTTTTTATTCTCCCATAGTTAAATGTCTCTCTCTATATTTCTGGTTAGTTGTTTGTCTTGCAATCTCAGCTTTCTACTAGGTTCATAACAACTTGCAAATTAGCAATTTGTCCAGCTTTTTTGTTTTTATAAGTATAAGAGCAGTACTTCTATTTTCCACATCCTGCAGCAGAAACAAGATTCAACAAGACTAGAGGTAAAAATATTTTTAAAAGATCTACATATTGTGCCCAAAGTTTCCATTCTCTTTAGAAATCAACAATTCTATTTATTGTGAAATTTGTGACTTAATAAAAATGAAAGTGCAGGGGCGCCTGGGTGGCTCAGTTGGTTAAGCGACTGCCTTCGGCTCAGGTCATGATCCCGGAGACCCAGGATTGAGCCCCGCATCGGGCCCCCTGCTCGGCGGGAAGCCTGCTTCTCCCTCTCTCACTCCCCCTGCTTGTGTTCCCTCTCTCACTGTGTTTCTCTCTGTCAAATAAATATATAAAATCTTAAAAAAAAATGAAAGTGCAAACTCCATTATAAATATATTGAGTGAATTGATAAGTCCCATGAAGGTGACAGTCAAATTTAAAATTTTCTCTTTAAGATGCCATATATTTAAATCACCTGGACTATAATTTCTGAGAAAGCACTTTATTTTAAATAAAAAATGTCACTAACAATTTATGTTATGCACTATTGGGGAGGATCTCTCCTGAAAAATTTGAAAATCTCTAGAAATTATTGTAGAAATCATAACTGAAAGTGAGAGAAAATGACTGAGTTTTAACTTTTTAAATATGGTGGCTGGTTAAGGTCTACCTGGATCTTTGGCTCCCATGACTAATGTTGGTTTTCTGTGTAACCAAGTCAAATGGAATCTAAAAGAAGGACAGACTGTGAGTGTTAAGGTTATAGTAGGCTGAGATGGCAAGAGATTAACGTAACCAAATAGTTGGGTAGAAGCAGTAATATACAGGGAAGCAGAAATAAGTGAGACATGGCATAAGTGATGGTTATGTAGTCTCCTTTTGGGGACATTATGTGTGACTCAATTTTTCCTTTTGGTCCCAGACAGCATTTGGAATTAGCCAACATTGGACACTTCATGTATCTGGGGAAGAAACATAATCTTTGAGTGCCTAGAAAAATATTTGGTGATACTGAGCCAAAATAAAAAAAAAAAAATAGATACAAATTTTCTTAGGCCCTGGTCCCTGCAAACAATTATGGATCTGATGCACATTCCTTATATGTATTGTCCAATCAACCTAATGTTCAGACTACATATGTAGAAAATACTATGCTATTCATATTTTAAAAAGTTACTGGAAGTGTTATTTTTTTTTTTAAAGGAAGAAGATTTTAATACCATCTTGAGGTTTTGCTTCCTGAGTCTAGTTTAAGA
Source organism: Spilogale gracilis (assembly GCA_004023965.1). Taxonomy (NCBI): domain Eukaryota; kingdom Metazoa; phylum Chordata; class Mammalia; order Carnivora; family Mephitidae; genus Spilogale; species Spilogale gracilis. The sequence goes on along the minus strand of PITA01010949.1, from coordinate 25,949 downwards.
GAGAAACACACAAGGAGACTAATACATCAAATACAGGTTTTAAAATATTAATCTGACACCTCACTCTCCTTTGGCATGAAGTGCCATAACTATGTTCATACGCAGGGCCAAAGTTCCTGGTTTGTTAAAGGAAAGATCATTTGTCACTCAAACTTGCATGAAAGGCTGAACTTGATTTTCAAAGCTTAATGAAAGGTAATCAGATGTACTAGAATGTTTCTAATTTAGCCAAGAAGTTTTTAGTACATTATGTAAAATCTCAGAGGGAGTGTGAGAGAATATATTTAGAATAGTATTTAAATTCAAGTGATTAGGAAACATGAAATTTTACCCTTAAACATTGAATTTTACTCTTAAAATTCAGAGGAACCATAAAGATCAAGTCTAATCATACCCAAATGTGGTCCATGGATCAACTCTAACAGAAATACCTGGAAAACATTAAATTCAGAAAATTTTGGCCTATATCTGAGAGAGGATTCAGTATATATTTTGTGATTGCCTAGAAAGTAACCCTCGGTTTGGTGTCTTAACCAGAATTTAGGATGACTACCTATATTCTAACTCTCTAATTTCAAATGTGGTCTTAAATTATTAAGCTTTGATGATATAAGATAATTATATTTTGGTACAAACAATGTTTAAAATGTTAGGGAAAATAGCAAACATTTCTGGCTTCTCACTATACAATTATAAATATTTTTCCTCACTAAAATTAAACTGAAGAGACGCAAGCTTCTGTTCTCTTGCTAATTTGCAAGATCCCCATCTAGTGGCAAATTTTTCCCACAGCAAGCACACAGTCCCTACAACCCAAGAAGGATGTCTCAAGATTTCATGGCCAGGCAAATCCATTTGAGACACAGATGTGGCAGTATGATTTTGAGCGTATCAAGCAACATTGTACAATATAGTAATATTCCTCCCAGATTTATGAATCATGAAGTAATAACTTGGAAAAGAGTAGAGGACACGTGCTCTACAATTAAATTAAGTCATTAAAGAAGAGGAAACTGAATAGATTGTTTTATTTTATTTTCCTTCTGCCTCCTTTACATTGACAGAGTGTCATATTGCTACTATTATAAAGAGAAATTACATGACATGGCCATAAGGAAAAAGGAACGAATGCTAGGAATAAGATAAAGCACTGAAGAGCTTTTTACTTAATACTTTTTATAAGTTCTGCTTACCTCCTGCAGAACTGGGTAGAAGGTCTTCCTGAAGCACACTTTATATCCACTTATCTTTACTTACATTCCTTTAAACCATTTTGGAATCTTCCTGAATAACATAAATTTATCCTACGGAAATAATATTAGTCCTTCCAATCCGTGCAATACAAGTCGTAAGCATCAACTAATTTTGACTTCTAGACTTTGGGCAGGTTGGTTTATAGCTAGAGTCAGCAGGCATGTACATGACAGGTGGTGACAGGTGGAGCATGGAGAAAGTTTGGATATTACTTCCTGGCTAAAATTAACACTCACATTACGATTCTGTTGTGCCTAAAATTCCACTAGTAGGGATTCATTCTCACAAATAAATGTACTTTCTAGGGATCCCTAATTTTGTCTTCATTTTAAAATATCATCAGTTATGAGATACACATTGTTTTACATACAACAAAAAAAGGGAGGAACCCCTATCAATTTAACCATATAATCTTTCATTGTAAGACTTATCCCAATTTCAAAGATGTCAAATAACATTTTAAAAATATTTTGGGCACCTGGGTGGCTCAGTCGTTAAACGTCTACCTTCAGCTCAGGTCACGATCTTGGAGTCTCTGAATTGATCTCGCGTCAGGCTCCCTGCTCTGCGGGAAGCCTGCTTCTCCCTCTCTCACTCTCCTTGCTTGTGTTCCCTCTCTAGCTGTGTTTCTCTCCGTGAAATAAATAAAATCTTTTAAAAATATATATTTGTATCAATGAAATATGGTAAATGAACATGCTGGTGAAAGAGAATTGAGAACGAAGAACATTAACACACATTTAAGCCTTGGTATCAACCAGGAAAGGCAAAACTCTAAGGAAATGGATCATAGGATAGCCATGTTTTGATAGAATAGGAGGAAGAGAAAGATAAACTCCAACTGCTTCACAAGGTTGACTAAGCCCGGCTTTATTTAGAGCATAAAATTGCCTTTGAAAAACTCCTTTTAGCAATGTTTATTTAAAGAGGTCACTATTTGAAGTTAAGATACTGAATTCCATAGCTGTTGACCCTTTGGAAAAATAACTGACTCTGAGAAAGGTTAGGAAAGGTGGGAAAAGTCTATGAATAAAACCTTTTCAAATTAGGAAGAGGTCAAAGTACAGCTTGATCAAAGATACAGATGAAATGCAGAAGTATGTAGATAAAGGTAAAATAATGAGTACTGGAGACATTAATAAAAAGAGAAATGCTTCCTTAAGTGGCTAGGTACGGCTGCACCACTAGGAAAAAGCTATCAGATGTGCTGTGGGAAGGACTTGACTTAGTCCCCTCCATACACAGCAGCAGCAAAGAAAACAAATAGAAAAATGCAGATGTGAGTCTCATTTCTAAAACAGTCAACTCCCTGAATGTCAGAGTAGGGTATGGGGATAGTCTTATTCTCTCTTGGAGCTGGATGTTAGATTTACAGTAGCACAACTTCCTTTTTAATTCAGCGAGTAAAACAAAAGTAACCTAGAAATTCTCTTCTCTCTCTCAAGGAAAAAAAAAAATCTTTGAACTAAATTAATGTTGGGGCAAAACAGGATGTTACTGGAAAATGTGTTTCAAGGGAATAACTCTGCCCAATACTAGAATTACAAATATCTATCTACATAATATCATTTGAAAGATTAGGAAAATGTTTTCTTTCCTAGATTATATTTCCTTAGGGTTCTAAAAGTTATCATCAAAGAACAATTTCTTTGTGCCTTCGTGTGTGTGTGTGTGTGTGTGTGTGTGTGCGTGTGAATTTCAAAATTCTAACAAAGTAAAAATGGCCAGGACATAGGGTATTAATATATTATGCCAGATTCCTTAGTAGGTTTGTTTTATTTGATAATGTTGCTAAGTAGTTTTAAAACCATACCCTCTGTATGATTGATCCTAGAAAAAAAAGGTTATGCAGAAAAGGAGGAGGATCTTGGTGAACTAAAATTTTAGAATTTAAAATATGCTAGATGTTCTAAGTATTTTACATATAACCAATTCTCGTTAGAACACTGTCAAGTAGAAATTGTTGTCATCTTCATTTTACATAAGGAGAAATTGAGTCTCAGAGATGTTATATAACTTGTTCAAGTCAGTAGTTAAACTGAGTCAGTCCAGGTCAGTTTACCCCAAATTTCTATGAAACCACATTAAGATATGTGGGAAGGAAGATACGCTATACCAGTGGCTGGGAAGACACCAAGTCAACTTTATATGCACCAGAATAGTTTCCCAGAGTTGCCTATTAAGTTGTACCATTTGTTGGCTTTTAGTAAAACTAGCTCAGATTTTCCATATTAAGTTTACATCTCGTGAATATTTATGGTAAGATAGGTTATATCACATTCATTTCATCTAATGCAAAAAACAACACTGTAATGTGGATATTTAGTAATCTCCTTCTTAGGTTCATATAGTTGGTGCATAATAAAGTCAGGACTCCTGTCCACCACTTCTGATCTCACATTCTGGACTTCTTTCAATAAATTATAATATATCAAATATACGTTTTATCTAGGAATTTTGAAAGATATTATGAGCTTTTTCAAAATATTTGCTTTTAATAATGAATAGAGCAAGAACATTTCCTATCTGTTCTCTCTAAACCTGCTTCTGAGCATTGCATGTAGCACATTTTCTTACCAAATTCATTCATGACTATAATTTTAAAAATTCAAATTCCCATAGAGAAAAATTACTTTTATCTAGACTTAATCAAAAGCTGATGGATGACCAATCACTACATCACCATGAACATTACTGTTATTAACCAGATAATGTTTTCTTTGGAAGAGTAAGGTAAGTCAAGGAGTTAGTTATAGAGAACATTAGTATCTCCAAGAAATGTGAGTTGGGATTATAAGGTCAAACTATGCCATCCAGCAAATTTCTTCACCCATTCACAAATAGTTATTGAACATACTATGTGAGCTTTTAGTAAAACTAGCTCAGATTTTCCAGATTAAGTTTACATCTGATGTGCATTTGCCTCCTCAAAAAAGAAAACAAAACAACAACAACAAAAAAACCCCAAAAAACTATACTATTCCAGGTACTATTCCAGGTACTAGGAATACAAAATGTTGAAAATTATTGCCTTCATGGAGTTTACATCACATAAAAAGAGACAGACAAAAATGAAACAAATAACTAAAATATATTGCATGCTACATAGTGGTAAACATTGAGAGAAAAAAACAAAATGGGAGGGCAAAATTTTTCTGTAAAGGGACAGATAATAAATATTTCAGCCCCCTTTATGGGCCAGATGATTCTTATCAGAACTACTTTGCCCTTGTAACCCAACAGCAGCTCTGGACAACATGTAAACAAGTGGGAGAGGCTGTGTTCTGACATGACCGTATAAACTAATGGAGCTAGTTATGTGGGTAATGAGGGGAAAGCTTTCCAGAAAGAAGAAACAGGAATGGCAAAGGTACTGAAACAGGAGCTTGCCTTACGTGTGCAAAGGTCACCAAATAGGCCAGTGTTGTTTGTAGATCGGGCTGAAGGGAGCAGGCATGGAACAGGAGGTGTGGTCAGATATGTAAGGCCTTATAGAGCAAAATAAGAATGTTAGTTGTTATGTGTGAAATGGGAAGTTATGGAAAGATTTTGAAAAGGGAAGACATATGTATGTCATGACTTAAAATCATCTCTCTGGCACCTGCATGGGTGGACTCAAGGGTCACAAGAAGTGGCAAGAATGATGAGGCAGTGATCGCAATAAGTGGCACAGGACAATTCTGGATAGATTGGGGCAGTTTTGGTAACAGGATCTACTCATGGATTGGATGTGTACTGTGAGAGAAAAAGAGAAGCTCAGGATGAGAGTTTTGTTGTCATCAGTGGGGATAGAAAAGACTATGGGAAGGCCAGGATTTTTTTTTTTAATTGATTTTATTGATTCTGGAGAGAGAGAGTGAGAGAACAAAGGGGAAGGGTAGAGGGAGAGGGAGAGAGAGAATCTCAAGCAGAAGCTCTGTTAAGTGTGAAGCCTGATGCAGGGCTCTATTCCACGACCCTGAGATCATGACCTGAGCTGAAATCAAGTCAAAAGCTCAACTGACTAAGCCACCCAGGCACCCTGAGGATTTTTTGAGGAAGCAAATGCACATCAGTTGTTCAGTTTTATATATATAAAATGTTGGAGATGTAAAGTTTGAGATATCTATTAATATACAAGATATGTCCTGGTTCCCTCTCAGTACCCAGCATATCAATAGGTAGATATGGCAATGAGGAGAGTAGAATTGAAAATTTACTTTTACTTATTCAAATTCATATTGTCATGATTAAGCACCACCTTGGGACTTTTGAAATAAGACATACATACATGAGACATAATCTTGGTTCTGCCATTTAATAGATAAGCAGGCATATATTATCATTTAACATCTGTTTACTTTAACATTCTTAACTGTAAAATAGAAATAATAGTGCCAGGCATGAGGGCTATGAGGATATAATGAACAAAAAGCACTGAACAAAATGCCTCACAAATAAATGTTAAATAAATATTGGATGTGGTTTTATTATCAATTATCAAGAAAAGTGAGTACTCTTCAAATGTATTGCCTTTAACTTATGAAAAATAATAATCATTTTAAAAGACTTCCAGGAATAAGTCGTTTGCATTATATTAACTTTGGCTCTACAAAAATTATGATCTAAGAGTTTATTCAGCCTCCAAGAAGACAAGGACTCCCGGATTATTCAAAAACATTTGTTTGCTGTATTTTCACACAGTAAAAAAGGCAATCCCTTCAAATAAGGTTTGGTATCATTTTTGTTTGTTTTGCATTTTTTATTTTAAGCATTAAAGGCAGACATATTATTGCTGACTGCTAGACCAAGGAATTTAGGAAAGAAAAGGGAAGGAAGGAGGGGAGGGAGGAATCAGAGCAAGAAGGTTGCAATGAATAGGAAACAGGTTTCTGATTTTCTGATTTTCTAAAGAACAGCTTGTATATATACGTATATATGTGTGTGTACACACACACACACACACACACACACACATATCATGTACTTATTCATTTATTTAGAGAGTGAGGAGGGCAGGGGGAGACGGGGAGACGAATCCCAATCAGGCTCCATGCTCAGCGCAAAGCTGGACACTGATCTCCATCTCATAACCCCAAGATTACGACTTGAGCAGAAATCAAGGGGCCCTTAACTGACAGCCGCTACCCAGGCACCCTGTATACACTTTTGTTTTATAGAACTTCCTTCTCTCTGTCTCTCCTCTCTCACAAACTTGTCATGTATCACCTTGCTATTGTTATCCTGGTGATAAATCATGATGAGTAGACTGACTTATTTCTTGATGCAAGCGGAGCCTCCTCGGTGGTTTAATTACTTGATAAAACAGAAAAATATATTGAAGCCTCTCATAGAATATTTACATATTTGTATCATATTTTAGAAGGTAGTGGTGGTATTTTCATTTATAAACTTCCTATTTTGGTATAAGATATTATTTAGGTTTATAACGTGCATTACTTATTTTGAGGTTCACTTCCTGAATGGAATTTTAAGGACAGAAACATACATATGTGAATATAAATTACTCAGGCATTTACTGAAATATGCAGTCTAGTTTCTCAACTTCATGTGGTCCAGAGTGTTCTCTGAAAGATAGAGTGTCCTTGATAAAAAGATTTCTAAAGGTATGTCAGAATGTCAACCTCAACATTTGGTCTTGGCCTAGTCATTTCAGGATACTAGCTTATCTTTAATATATCAATCAAACAAAAAGTGTACTCAGCAAATAGCAGAGAGGCAGTGTAGAAGATTGTTAGGATTCTGAATGATGTGGGTTTGAACTCCAGCTTCATGATTTGCTATGTGACACTTGTTCAAAGGTTATTGAACCTGTCTGAGGTTTGGTTTTCATGCCAAATAATTACAACATCTTAAATTTGGATGAAAGAATTAACTTGGAAAAAAAAAGGGAGTGAAATACCTTGTAGGAGGTACTAGTTTGTTGGATTGAATGTTAGACTATCAATCATTCTTATTTAAAAAATGACTACCATCATTTCCATTTAAGAATACTGCAAACCATGGGCTCCTGGGTGGCTCAGTGGGTTAAGCCTTTGCCTTTGGCTCAGGTCATGATCTCAGGGTCGTGGGATCAAGGCCCACATCAGGCTCTCTGCTTAGCAGGGAGCCTGCTTCCTCCTCTCTCTCTGCCTGCCTCTCAGCCTACATGTGATCTCTCTCTCTCTGTCAAATAAATAAATAAGATCTTAAACAAACAAACAAACAAACAAAAAAGAATACTGCAAATCAAAGTTGGAGAACTAAACCTAACAATTAAATTAATATTCATGCTAACTAATGTACTTGTAATAGCATTTTAAATAGTCAAGGTCTCATTTCTCGCCAAGAAAATGTTCCAATATTGTTGTTTCTCAAATTAAACTCTCTCTGTCTCTCCTCCCCTCAAATAAAACTGTATAAAATCACCATTGACTGATGCAGAGCAAAAATCTAGTTTAATATTTCTCATCTCATATGCATAGAAATTAGGTTCTATGAATGCAAAGGGCCTCTGTAAAAGTATTCAAGAAAGTGTGTGGACTAGAGTAGAGAATTAGGCCTCACGATCATGAAACTGTGAATATAGTTCTTAGAGATATATTTTTAATAGATTCATCTCATTTAAAATTTTAAGTAAGGTAAAAGTCAACGGTAATTTACTTGCTCCCAAACGCTAGCGGGGTGAGGAAGAGAAAGCACTTGTGTTACTTAAAGGATTAACATAGGAATAAAAATGGGAGAACGTCCTTGCAAAATTGACAATTAACCACTATTTGCACGTATTCTCTTACACTGACTTCCATGAGTTATTATGCAGTCCATTATTTGAATAGTTTAACTGGAGTCTTTTTTTTTTTCCTTTCAAATAGAAAAGGAAATTCTAGTGGAAATTTCATTTGTAACAAAACTTAATTCTGGATTTTACTTTTGATTATAGCCTGGGTTTACCTTGATGTTTTCAAAATGAATTTCAAAGACCATTTATTCAGTAAATTTTGAAAGTAGAAACATACTGAAACTTTTATCCCACTTGGTAAGCAGCCATCCTTTAGTTTTATCCAAGTTTTCCTATGAAAATGCCAATCGGGAATAAAACTGACAAATATATTCAATCACAGACGGAATTTTTTTTTGCTCTTAAGTTGCAAATGGCCTCATTAAAATAAAAGCGCCACCTTAGGGATTGCATAAAGTAGAGTATTGGTACCTAAATGGTATTTATGACCAGGCTAAATGTAAAGTGAATTAAAATTTAAAGGATTATAGTCAGGTAGGCCACAGACATCTGTAGAGAAATGTCCATTAAGAAGATGAAAGAACCAGCAGTCCCTGGTGACAGGCACATGTCAGGTTAGCGGTCAGCCATATCAGCTCTACCTATACACTTAGTGCCATGGCAAATGAGAAACACATTGCCCAAGCAGGAAAGTACTTAAAAGATATTTATTTTAAACTAAGAAGAAAAAAAAAAGAAAACAGCGAAACTAACATTTTGGAATTCATATCCATCATTGTCATTAAACTAAAGTCAAATGGCGAAAATAAGACGTGGCTGATAATAAGTATTATCACATATGTGTTTATAGATACTGTATACACTCCAACCCATCACTGTATTTATAGAATCAATTGAAAGCATAATCTTTTAAGAGTGTCATTATGTCTATGGTGCTGTAATCACAAAGAGCTGTTGCACCCTACAAATAAAGACCTTGTTTAATAATAATAAAAAAATGTGAAATAGCCTCTAGGGTGTTAATACATCAAGGAACTTATTCCTTTCATAATGTGAGTGAGTCACAAAATCAATCCCGATTTTTGTCATTTTCATGACACAATGCTGTCCTGCATATGCAGCATACATCTCTTTCTTGCATCTGTCTCATTAAAATCAAGAATTATTTTAAAATGGTCATCAAATGCTCTTAAGTGCTGACTCATGGACACAAGAAATCCAGTGTCCTAATTAAAAGAGACTATTTCTCTCTTCCCTTCCCTTCCGTCCCCTCCTCTCTTCCCTTCTTTCCTACCCCCCTAAGTCTTTTCTCCTCCTTTTCTCTTTCCTAGTCTTCCCTTCCCTGCCCTGCTCTCCTCACCTCTCCTCCTCTCTTCTCTCCTCTCTCTGTGCGAAAAACCCACCATTAGTGTCCAATAAAATACATTCAGTATACTGTCTTAGGAAATCAACTTTGGCATTTGATGTAACAAAAGATAGTTGAAGTTGTTTATTGCGAAGAAGGCATCTCCTTCTCTGACTGCATTCATAATCCAAAGTTTCCCACCCTGTACTTTTAAAGACAGTTCAGAGAGAACATTTTCCCTACTGAGGTGTGCAACTCATATTCCCTGGGAATCATGGCTTCCCAGCCCAGTTTTAAACTAATAAGCACCAGAAGCACCAACACCAGGCAGAAGCCACTCTCAAATATGGATTTGTGTTCCCCAAAATAGAGGAAAAAAGTGGTGTTTTGTAATCTTATTTTGCCTTGGAACAGAAACTATCTTTCATCCTGAATGTTCAGTTGCTGGTTTACTGGACATCTCAAATGCCATTTGCTCTTCTCCTAGTTGTATCTCTGTTCTCAGTCCGCAGTGTTTCATTTCAATAGACTTTCTTGATGGATGAAATTTTTGACAGTGGAAATAAGAAATGGAGGAGAATGACTCCAAAATCACCATTTCCCAACCCCAGTATCTCCTAGTTGGTACCACACGTCTACAACCTCCTTAACTTTATCTTTAGTTCTTATAAAATGATTGCTAACTACATTCTAGATTGTGTATTGGCCTGACAACACAGCCATGCTGGAGGATGGGCTGAAAGATGTGTGGTAAGCATCATCTTTAGGACAGGAATTAAAGCAAAACCCTGGTAGACTTATTGAGGTGAGATGTGGTAAGTAAATGGATTGGACACGTGACAGCAATCTCAGATGTGCAATTAAGGGTCTAATGAGAAGCAAAATGGAGATAATTGGACCAGGTGATAATTGGAAAGACAGAATGTACTCCCAGATAATCATGGGGAACAAAATGGAGATAGTTGTATCACAGCCCAAAGAAAAAGACTTGGCCAAATTTTTATATATAATGTGTAAATTTCTAAACTCTAGTTTTTTGTTTGTTTTTGATTCTAGAAAATGTATTCTGCTGCTTACCTTCATTTCGCATTTAGATAGCTCTCCTCTGCAGCAGAGGCTCTCCTGAGATGACCTCCACCTGTGCTCCCTGTTAAAAGCAATGCTCTGGGACTCTTATACCCTCTCCACTAACAACGTGAACTTGATATCTATATCTTTATTGCGGTACCTCACCCTCTACTCTGTTGGCTAGCTTGTGTTAATTAAAATTATTGAGATACCAGGTAAATAAAATGTGCATGTTTTCTTCATTAAGAGTTTATATTGTAAACTACTTAAAGAATCTTTAAGTGAAAAAAATGGCAAGAATTTCAGGTGGAAAAGGAAGACAGTGGTGAGAGTGATTTAATTCTCAGAGAACCTCTAATCATGTACCCAAGCAGCTGGCTACTCCATCTAGGTGCAGGGCTTTTCCTTCCAACTGATACAGACCTACATATACCACATTATTTCCTCTTAAACTACATGTCTTATCAATATATGCTTGGTAGTTTTGTTCCAAAACTCATTTTTATTGGATACAATGTTCTGTGAAATATCATAAAGAATGCTGAATATATTTAGAAGTAAAGGAGATGTCTTAATATGTTTGGGCTATGTCAAAGCATGTGTGCTTGATAGGGAAGAATTTTCACACCACTTCAGTCTCAGACTTGACTCTTCAGGGAGTGATCTCAGATGGCCTCATTAAGGAGATGTTAAATTTGGGCTAGCCTCAAATGGTCTCGAGTTTGATTTCAGTTTGCCATCTCTAGAGACTATAATCTGAATTAGATAAATCGTTTGGAATATTTTTCTTTATCACTTCTCTGTTTAAGGTGTGTACTAAAATGGTTGTGATGTTATAACTAAATAGAAAGGACAAGCAAGAAGGGACCTGCACTGCTAATAAAAATATTACAACCCACAAGCAACTGAAAAGCTGCTCTAAAGCATTTCCTCAAATTTTACTCAGAGGTTTAAACTTAGATTCTGTCAGATTTGAAGAGAGGAGGAATTTCAAGAATGAGAGGGGCTCTCCACTGAAAATAAATGTCCCTCACTAGGTCTTTCAAGGGTTCAGATAGAATCTCAAGCTGGTCTGTAAACCTCGAGGGTCAGAGGTTCGAGGGGAGAGGAGTGATTGTCACAACCAAGCCATATAGCTCGTCATTATTGGTTTGTTTAAGAAATGCCAGGCATTTCCTCTTCCCAACCAAGAGAGTCCAAGGAAGAAAACTTGTTCAACACAATTTAGAACTTCAGCAAAATATCAATTTTCCTTTGAGTTTAAAATAATAACAAAGGAAGGTGTGGAATAATTTAAGAGAGGAAAAGAAGTCTCTTGAGGTGACTATTATCTTGTGCCATGTTCTTAAGCCCTGGGCACTTCACTGTAGTTGAATGTATATTTATTGAGAAATATTGTTCTTTATATCATATCTCTGTGTGTGAAACTACTATCTGAAAATACATATTTAAAATAGTGTCATTATTAAGATTGGGGTAGAGGAAGTCAGCATATTCTTAATGAAAATACCAATGGAACTTACTCCTAAAATATCAAGAAAATGTCATATTATTTTTATCATGCTTTTCAGAAAGAAAATCTGAAAATGTTAAAACAAAACAAGCAAAGTGTGGAGCTCAGTATCCAAATGCTTCCTCCCAGAGCTGTGGATTTGGATTGACTAGGGCACACCTGGACTTAGCCCCAAGGTTTGGGGTCCATTTCCAGGCCAAAACCCCAGTTTCCAGTTCAGGGCTCCCAGATTCCATTAAGAGTTCCTGTGAATTAGGCAGGACTAATTCAGTCTTGAACAATCAATCACTCTCACTCCATTTTGTGAGTGGGAGTGATTGATGGTTCTCCTCTGGTCATGGCTGACCTAGATGTAGGAAGTGCACCTGAGCACAATACCTCATGTGTGAGTGGCTTATTTGGAGTCGGTCAACTGCAAGGAACTCTCTTGTGTCTTCCTTGGTCCTTCCTTAGATAGACACATAGCTTCACAGCCTTTCTATGCAGCCTCCTGCTTATTGCAAACTACTGTTTTTCTCTCTTTCCTCTCACTCTCAGAAAATAGCTGCATGTCTTCATAGTCCTCTATTGGCTAGACCCCAGTTTTTTCCCCACATGTTCAATTGTATTCTATTTGATCTTCAGCCGTTAGAATGTGATCTGCTAATTCATCTGCTCCTCCTCTTCCCAAACCTGGATTTTTGTAGTCGTTGTCTTTTTCTCTTGTTTTCCTATAGAATTCTTAGAAAAGACAAGGAAATATAATTTTAGCTCATTTCTCTTCTTTTTGACATTGTTCTTTTAAGCATTGGAGGGGGGTGGTAGAGAGGAGGAGGAGAAAAAAAAACATCTCCATGGTTTTGTGAATTAGTGTGTTTTGTCTGCCCTGTTTGCAGCTAGTTAACTTCCATTCTTGGGAATATTTTTGTTGCATTTCAGAGAACAGTGTACCGTTTTGTAGATGCTATCATTACGGCCTTTTCACCCAGAATTACCATGGCTGTTACAGTCACTACAAGGAAATTCTCTCCCACTCATTTCTCTGATAAGAAGCTGCCTCCCGTCCTCATACTTCCCATGGTCCACTAGCTGGATGGAGACATTTGCAGCAAGGGCTTCAAAGGGAGGCTAATAATGTGCATAGTTTTCAGGATTGTTATTTTCCACCAAAACTCACTGAAGTTGTGAAAACCCTTATGAAAAATGATTAGAGAAGTTGCAAAAATACACAAACATAAGGCAAACCCCAAAGCAGTGCTTTTCATCATTTTGGCAAAGTGAAAAAGGGAGAGCCTGCTCTTCTTTCCTGTCTCATGGCAAATCATGATTCCAAAGCACATTCAACACATAAATTTACGAAATTTTTGACAACCTCCTTTAAAAAGGAAAGCACAATTTCAATCACTCAGGGAAAAAATAGCTAGTGATTCTCTCATAGGTTACAACCAAAAAGGTGATCATTATTTAGTATGTAGCAATATTCATTTATTTATTCAAAATAAGGACATAAATTAAATATATAGTCTTATGAGATATGACAATTTGAGAAAGAATATCAGAACAACATATAACATGTATATACAAATATATATTGCACATGTTAAATAATATATATACATGTACAGAATATATACATGTAAAGGATATATATATATATATATATATATATATATATACTTCCATAGATATAGATACGTAAATTGATAGAATTCAAAAGAGCAAATTATTTTGTAAAAAAAAATAACATGAGTACAGATTCTTTTTGAAACATAGTTGAATCTCTTAGAGGAGGAAAATGTTTTTCTTGAGAAACTAGATTTTGATGATTTTGTTTAAATAACAAATGCAATAAAAATATTCTCATTTCTTTTGTAATATCTTTTTTTTCTTTTCTGGTGTCTGCTAAGAAGTGCAAAAGACCATAAATAACATAATAACGCATTAAACAAACAAACAAAATGATTAAAGGGGTCTAAGGGTTGGGCTGTTAGCTTGTGGGTTCCTTGTACCAGGGGACAGTAAGCAGGCAGTGTGGCCTGAGGGACAGCAGGGTTTTGCCGTGTGGCAGTGTCATATATTTGGTCTCCTTCGTGGGCTCAGAGCTGCAGGACAAACTCTTCCCTGCTCTGTTCAAGTGCAGCCCAGCTGAAGCTCACACAAGAGGAGACTTTCCCTGAAGGGAGGGGCAGCTAAGGGGTCCTAGGGCAGAGCTGGCCCACTCTGAGCAGTCATTCTATTCCTTCGAGGGCCTCAGTGTTGTCACAGAAGAAGTGTTGCTTAAGTCATTGCTGAAGCACAAAAATATTCCTTTCCTGTCAGCCATGTCACCACCCTTAGACTGAGAGCCAGGCCCACTTTCTGGCCATGAGAACAAGAGGACTTGAAAGTGGGTGGGAAGGAAGCAGGATTTCTCCTATCATATCCTGAAGACTAGGCTTCTAACTCCCTCTCAGATAGGAAAGGGCATTGCTGCTACTTTTTTTTTTTTTTTTTTTTACTGAGGAATAAAGCCTTTTTTTGAAATTACAGTCATTAAATGTACATGTGGCTTACAGCGCAGGAAATGTCACGGTTCCTAACCAAATAAGAACTAAGGAACTATCCAGTTATTTTTTTATTAGTAGTATCTGCACATCAGAATGTGTGTATTAATGTTATTTGATGAGATTATTGTCAAGCAAAGGATATGCTGGAGAGATAGGATTGCTTTAATGCTAGGGACAGACAGATGCCTATCAAATGTACATAAACATCTAAAAGCAGATAAAGCAATATTGGCCTTGCTTCAAATGAGATGGAAGCAAAGATAGGCAAGAATTATTTATCAGAAATGGAGTGGAAAAAGATCAGGCCCAGGTATGTAGAAGCTCCAGGGTCTGCTTTACAAGCAAATGAACAATAAAATTTTAGATACAAGTTATTAAAGTGCTGCTGTACTTTGTTAAGTCAACAACTAATGAAAATATATGAAAGGTGAAAAGGTAAAGATGTTGTCTATCATTACCTATAAATAAAGAGTAATTGAACATATTTTGAGGTTTAATTCCTTCATAACTGTGAGGCAAGATGAATTTTAAAACAAATTCTTATTTCTGCACTAGTGGCCTTAAAATCAGATGGTGGTATTCTGTTTCAGCCCAGAGCATGAGAACAGCTTTCCTACACAGAATTCAGAATACCTAAGGAGCAAGTGGTCCTTAAAGTTTGGCATGACCCTTCTGTATTGAGTAAAAGATACCATGTTTATACAATGTGATCACAATATCTCCTGATGACATATTCAATAATTAGGTCAATGACTCTTATGTTTCTTAGGCCACAGTATATTAGATTTTATATGTATTTGTCTATCATATATATATATATATATACATATATATATATATATTAGAAAAAATCATTTAAAAATATTGAAAGCAAGGATGCCTGGGTGGCTTAGTTTTAGCTGGTTAAGTGGTCAACTCTTAGTTTCACCTCAGGTCATGATCTCAGTTTTGTGGGATTGAGCTCCATATCTGGCTTCATGCTTGGCGGGGAGTCTTTTTCAGGATTATCTCTCTCTCTTTCCCTTCCTCTGCCCCTCCCCCACCCCTTCCCATGCTCATGTTCTCTCTCCCTTTCTCTCTAAAACGACTAAAAAATCTGTAAAAATAAGTAAATAAAAATTGAAAGCAGTTTCAGCTTTTAAAATGTGAAGTTTTAGTTCAGTTTGGGGCAGAATTATTTTGTTCTTGGGATGCCTGGGTGGCTTAGTTGTAAAGCGTCTGCCTTGGGCTCAGGTCATGATCTTGGGGTCCTGAGATCAAACCCCGTATCGGGCTCCCTGCTTGGCAGAAGCCCGTTTCCTCCTCTCTCACTCCCTCTGCTTGTGTTCCCTCTCTAGCCCTGTTTCTCTCTGTCAAATAAATAAATAAAATCTTAAAAATAAAGACTTACTTTGTTCAGAGAAAGACACCTGAGTGGGTTCTTCAGTTACAGAACTATAAAGAAAGCATGGGCACCTTGTTCTTGAGAGAAACTGAACTGAATGCAGTTGTTCCACTGGAGAAGCTAACTGTTCTATGTGATAATGAAAATTGGGTGTAGGTTTAAAAGACTACTGCATGCAGCCGTTGTAACTTTAAGGAAAATGTGTCTGTATTCTGTATGGATTTAGATTTTCCTAAGCCTATATGATATTGCTTAATTTTGTTGTATTCTTGCTCAAAACATGAGGGCTTGAAGTTTACCAGAAACTGAAAGAAGGGTTCAGGGGAGAAAGATCTGGAATCAAATTCATCCAGCTTGGCACTGGCTGGGCTATGGATACTCTGCATGTGGAGTTCAAGACTGACGAACTTAGGTATGTATTCTAAGTTTAAAAATATTTCTGGGGCTGGGTATGTAACCTTATCACTCTATCAGATAAGTGAATTGTCACACTTGCAATCATTTTTGAAAGGATAAAGATAGGAAATAAGGACTTGAGAGACAGACCTCAAACTGGACTTAGGATGCACTTTTCCTCTTTCTTGAGCCTCATGGGGTTAGGGCTTGATCAATGAAAGAACAGGCCAATTTCCATTGGTGTTACAATAGGTTATGGACTAGAAAATAGGACTATCCTAAGGTTCCCCGTGTTGCACTTCCTTCCATTAGTTTTAGGCATTTAGAGAAGTCCACCTTGTTAAAGAGAATGACTTCCAGACTTGGAACTGATTAAGAGGAGAAAAGGAGGCCATCCCTTAAACCCAGACAGGTAGCATAACTCAGCATCTCCCAAGAGAGAGTTATCTCTGGAAGATTTAGCAAAAGCATCAGGGAGAGGGTGAAGAAGCACAGGAGATGTGTCACATCATTAATTTATTCCTGGTGCTCACTTGGTAGTCCCAGGTTTGCCTATTCTGTTTTTGACCCTAATTGTGGTATCCTGCAATTCAAGTCTGAAACTAACCATCCAGATTTAGTGTCAGCCCTACTAGTTAAGGGCTCAGTCCCCCACGAGACTTCCACTGAAAATATCAGAACAAGTTTTGGGTGTCCCCATGCCAGCCATACTTCTGATCAACTGGTGATAAGCTCAGAGGTTCCCACAACACCCTAATTGGAATAGTCACTGAAATAACTCATGGAACTCAGCAAGGTGATATAGTTATGATAATATTTTTATAATAAAGGATGCAATTCAGGAATAGGCAAATTCAGAGACACATAGGATGAGATCTGGGAGTGTCCTGATCTTAGAACTTCCATGCTTTCTCCCTGATAATCTAGGCATACCATTCTCCGGCACATCAATATGTTCACCAATCAGGAAACTCCACTGAATGTCAACATCAAATTTTTTATTGGTGTTTGATTACATAGGGCAAGATCGATTAAATCAGTGATCAAATGATTAAATTCAATGTCCCACTCCTCTTTACTCTCCCAAGTTTAAGCCAGCTCAAAATCCCAACCCTGTCATCAGTGACTGGTCTTTCTGGGGAGCAAAACCTGATTTGAAGCTACCTCTGGGTCCACTATAACTCATCTTGTTTGCATAAACTCAGATGTGAACCTGAATAACAAAGCACATGAGTAACAGACATTTATATCACTCATAAAATTTCAAGAGTCCTAAAAGTTCTATGGCAGGAAACGACAAAACCCAAATCCTTTATTATATAACACATATCTCTTAGATGTGGGTAGAGATGCTTGGTGGGACTGTCTCCCAGTATTTAAAGAGAATGGAAGCCAGAACCATGGAATTTGGACAGATATCTCATCATATTTGTCATCATTTTGTGGGGGAGACTTAGGCAAATTGGATAATACTTAAGAAATAAACATTGTTTGTTTTTTAAGGAACTTCCTCCTTGGCTTGACCATTGGCATTATAAGAAATCAAATACAGTCTCTGAATAAGGATAGGAAGGCAAATGTGTTCATCATGCAAATCTGGTAAGCAATCTGAGGACTTTATTATTATATATACTGCTAATCATATTCCTGAGCATATTCTGATTTCCAGTGACAGGTCACTTACAGTCCTCAAGTTTGTATTGTTTGTGCATTGCAAGCTAGTAAAGTTCTGTGCCATGAAAATATAGGTACCTGTTCAGAAAAGTCACAAACTAGGAGAGCTGCAGATAATATTTTTAAAATGAGGATGTAACGTTCAAAGAATTACAGGAGCTCTTCTATTAAATTTATTTGAAAAGCTACAATTTGGAAAATTCTCAAGTAAGACATCCATCTTTTATGTGTATTTACCACTAAAACATGCTTTATAAAAATCAACAAATTTCTTGTACTGCAAAACCTTTCTGGCATTGCCCAGATAAGCATTGACTGCATGAGACGATGACTATGCTCATTAGAACTACAGGGAAGGCAGATGTGTTCAAGGAAAACCACATGGAGTGTCACATGTTAGGCAACCATTGGATGCACTGTTTCCTTAGTCCTTTCTTGGCTGATGAATAATGTACCATTTTGAACAAACAAAGCATACGGTACAGATGCCATCACTGTGCACAGGAAATAGGCAAAAAATAGTTAAATGATTTTCTAAGTTTACTCAGAAAACCAGTTGCAGAACTGGGTCAAAAGTCCCAGGTTTTATTATTACTACTGAAGCAAGAGCACCTAGAAGAAAAAGTCTGAAGGGTTATAGACAAGGTCTTAAACTGATCATTTACATTTTTTTGTTTACTTTTTTGTCATTCTACCCTTTCTCAGCTATTTTTTTTTTTTTTAGATCACCAATAGATTGATTAATGCCTAGGTGTTTTTATGTTTTTTAGAACTAGTTCACAATCTCCATTCTTTTTTTTTTTTTAAAGATTTTTTATTTATTTGACAGAGAGAAACAGAGCCAGAGAGGGAACACAAGCAGGGGGAGTGAGAGAGGGAGAAGCAGGCTTCCTGCCAAGCAGGGAGCCCGATGTGGGACTGGATCCCGGGTCTCGGGGATCATGACCCGAGCTGAAGGCAGTCGCTTAACCAACTGAGCTACCCAGGCGCCCCACAATCTCCATTCTTTTATTTAAATTTAGCTTACAAAAAAAAAATCCTTCTGGACACTCTAGGATTGAGGGAAGAGAAGATTTGTTGAGTCCCCTGCCTCATGCTCATTGATTTTGTGGTGGATGTGTTTTTGCTTTGTTTTTTTTTTAAAGATTTTATTTATTTATTTGACAGAGAGAAAGGGAACACAAGCAGGGTGAGTGAGAGAGGGAGAAGCAGGCTTCCCACTGAGCATGGAGCCCAAAGCTGGGCTCGATCCCGGGTCTCCAGGATCATGACCTGAGCCAAGGGGGCAGTCGCTTAACCAACTGAGCCACCCAGGCACCCCTGTGGTGGAAGTGTTTTGATAATCTAGCTGTGGTTCTGTTGTAACTTCTGATCACTGGGTCTACTCTATAGGGACTTTTTTCTTTTTTCTTCACTTCCTTGAATAGTTACAAATAATTTTTTCTTTCTAGGAGAAACTCCAAGAATTTTGGAAAACAGAGAAAAAGTTTCTCTAGTACCTTTGCTTATTTTTCTCATTTCCTTATAAAAATAGAATTAAATTTCATTTTATAAAGGGTTTTGTTAGGTTTGAGTATTTTTTCATCTGAAACACATTAAGTTCTTTAGATACTTAAGAGTGCATAATTACAAATGTATATCATTAAAGCAAAGCTATATTAATTAATACAAAGCTGCCCCAGGGTCTAGTAGCTTGTGGAGCCCCAGCAAAACTACTTAGAGACTCCTTTCTACTTTGTCTAAACATGTTGATTTCTTTCTTCAATTTTAATTTTGTAACTTAATACAAAGTACATTTTGGAAATATGCACAATTAGGTTAGACAATGTAAGTCAGGTTACTAAATAATAAAAATAATAATCACAATAGTTGTGGTTCTATCATTAAGGCAAATTTTTTCTCGTAGTATATATTATCTGATATATATTTAGTTAAATCCAACTAGGAGAATAGTTATTTTCATTAAGTGCTGTTTTCTTAAGTAAATCCACTACTTCAAATACAAGACAAAATATTTGCATAAAGATATAAAAGCTAAATTGAGTTTTCTCATGGATTCTCTGTAGTCTACGGAGGGAAAGACAAGTCTACATTTGTGAATTGGGTCACAATACAGATTTCTACAAAGTGATTGAATTCAATCATTTTCAAGTATCTTTGGCTGTCCTATTAGAGTTGATGTTATAGTAATAGCTACCTCCTACTACCATAAACTAACACCAGAGTCTCCCATGAGAGTCCTAATACACAGAAAGAGTAACTGACACATTAAATGATTTTTATGCCATTAATTAACCTGGGCTAACAAAAGATTTCCTAGTGGAAGTTTTAGGGGACCTACTTCCATGATTGCATAAGCATAATTTGCAGTGAGCATACTGACATACGATAAATGGAGGTTTTTAGAGGTTTCTAAACCTCACCACCATGAACATTTTGGGCTGGATAATTCTTTGTTGTGGTGACGGTCCTGTGCATTTTAGACACTGTAGGTTGTTTAGCAGTATTCTGAACCTCTACCTCCTAGAGGCCAGTAGCATCCCCCAGACTCACTGTAAAAACCAAAAGTACTGCCAGCATTGCCCAGTGTTTTCTGGGGTACAAAATCATCCTGATTTAGAACCACTGGTTTAGAAGATGTTTGGAAATAGGTATTCCACATTAAATATTTTATTGCTCCAGTACATAGGGTTTATTTTATTCGACTCAGCAAACATACTTCTTCCTAATACATGTGAAGCCCCCTTAGTCCAAACTCCAAGTGATTTATCTCAAGTTCCAAATCGATATAATCTAAGTTAATTAATTTTATTGTGTAAGCCTAATAAACATTGCATTAACCAGGGATTCAGATAAGTTTACAATGTTTTCAGGCCACTATCACCCAGCTCTTATTAGTAACTCTTAGTCTAAACAAATCCTTGCAAAAGATGTTATAATTTGTACAACAAAGAAATATGAGGCAAGATGTTAATTCTGTTGTAGTTCGGCTTGTTACCCACTGGCCGGTCATGTCTATTATCAGATATAGTAATTGGCTAGCTTGTGTAGCTGTAATTTTTCCAACAAAAACTAAAACAGTTCTTGTTGAGGGAATATCTTTAATAAGAGTGTTCTGGGAGTTCAATGAAATATGTGTCATTTCTTCTGAAATCAGCCAAGTGGTTGGAAGAAATCGTGAGAATGTGAATGAAACGGGGAAAGACTTGGGAAGAGCATGGGGACAGGTCATGTGAGCCACAGAAATTGTTGCTTTTCTCAGCTCCCCCTCTTTTCTGATGTCCAAAACAAGAGTCTGAGCTCATCTTTCTATTTCCCAGCTGTAATGATTTCATCCTGTTCTCTGAGTAACTTCACTGGCTCTCTGTATTTCAAGTAACTCTATACTTTTGTCTTTTTTCTAAATGCCAATATAGGCTATTTGCCAAGAGATCTTTAGACGTCTGTACTATTTTTTGTAACCTCTTTACTGAGTCCCCTTACTAACTTCCCTCTTATTGACCTTAACATTTTCAACATGCAAATTTCAAAAGCAAGGAACTACTAGCTTATTTACCAGATGGTCTTTTTGACTTTATATTAATAACTAAAAGGACTGGAAAGCACTCATTTCTCAGCTTGTCTTTCAGAAGTCATGGTGCAATAGGACTGGAATAGACCCTAGGGATCATCTGCTACAACTTTCCACCAGATGGGAGCTTTAAGCAGGAGGCTCAAAGTCAAACAGACCTGAAATCAATTTCTACCTCCATTTTACATTATAGGAGTGATATTGAACATGTTCTTAAGTTTGCTGGGTCTCAACATGACTATTTTAAATTAGAATAGGAGATCCTATGTTATAGGAACATATGAGCTAATGTATTAAATTTTCTGATACATAGAACATAATTAATGAATATTTATTTCCTTCTCATTGTTCCCATTGGAGTATGTCTATAACAAATATCTTTGTAATTGGTATTCTTTACCCTAATTTTATTTTAATTATTTTGGATTAGGTAATATATGCACTGGTTAAAAATGCAAACATATTCAGTGAAATAAAAGCTTTCTTTCTTTTTTTAAAAAAGATTTTATTTATTTATTTGACAGAGAGAAACACAGCTCAAAAGGGAACACGAGCAGGGGGGAGTGAGAGAGGAAGAAGTAGGCTTCCTGCTTAGCAGGGAGCCCAATGTGGGGCTCAATCCCAGAACCCTGGAATCGTGACCTGAGCTGAAAGCAGACTCAACAACTGCTGAACAACTGACATTATCATGTGTTTATGGGTGAAACCAATTAAAGATAGCCTATGTATATGCAAACATACTCACATTTTCTTGTTTGACAAGTTGTAACTTACTGTGTACTTTCTCCTGCCTCTAGAATTTAACATGAAATCTACTTGTATATTTCAGGGTTCTTATATTATTGGCAGGCTTACTTTTCTAAGCAACAAATACCCTCAGTTTCTCTAATATGCATCTACCTATTTATGCATGTATATCTATGCTTCTCTATCATTTCTCTCTCCAGCTATTCATATTTCTCACTGCCTTATTACTGTCTTTAGGCATTTGTTTCTTTGTCAGTGACTTTCTAAATCTTAGTACCCTAAACTGAGTATTGTATTAAAAAATACAGACCACTATGGATCTCTGATTTCTTTTTCTTTCTTTCTTTTTTTCTTTCTTTCTTCCTTCCTTTCTTTCTTCCTTCCTTCCTTCCTTCCTTCCTTCCTTCCTTCCTTCCTTCCTTTCTTTCTTTTTCTTTTCTTTCTTTCTTTTTCTTTTCTTTTCTTTCTTTCTTTCTTTCTTTCTTTCTTTCTTTCTTTCTTTCTTTCTTTCTTCTTTCCTATCTCTCTTTTTCTTTTTTTAGTTCTTTCTTTCTTTATTTCTGATTTTTTTTTTTATTTGAGAGAGAGAGAGAAAGAGAGAGAGAGTATGAACTGGGGGAGGGGAAGAGGAAGAGGAGAAGAAGACTCCTCACTTAGTGGGAAAACAATGCAGGGCTCAATCTTATAACCCTGAGATCTTGACCTGAGCTGAAACCAAGAGTCAGATGCTTAACTGACTGAGCCACCCAGGTACTCCAAGGATTTCTCATTTAAATTCCCTATGTTTCTTATATAAGACTATAGCTATTAAATACAATATTTAATATATAAATGTGACTTTTAAAAAACACTATTTTATTCATAAAACATCTTATATTGGATAGTACTAAAATTATTGAAGCAATATTTGGCATAGAATCACTCTTGAATCCAGGTGGAAGATTCTCTGAAGAATATTAGGTTAAATCTTTAGTTCAATATAAACAGAGTTGAATATGTTATTACACAAAAACTCATTTTATCTGTACAATAACAATAACATTAATGAAAACAATTAACAATAGTCCAGCTGATAGCAGTATGTCTACACTCTTAAGCTAGAGCATCACAGTCAGTTAAAATATCTAGTGATTTCATAGTTCAGGTAGGGCTGCAATTCTAGATTTAAAAGGGGGCCCTTTTATAAATTATGTACTCTCTATGATACATTTAAATAAGGTACTCATTTCTAGAGGTGACAATGATTATTAAAAGTTTCCTTTGGCTTTGGGAGAAAAACAACTTTTAAAAATGAGTTTCTTTTAAATTAATTGATTTCCTGTCTTAAACGATCTACAGTGATACAGACTAAGTCTTCCTTGTTGCCTCAACCAATATTGTCTATTTTTAAATTAATTCTTATTTAACTCATGTGGTAAAAACAGAAAGGTTCCCAAAATATAATGGAGAATGACCCATTTCTTATCTTTAATCTATAGCAAAGGTTTACAAACTGTGGCATAAGTTCCATTAAAGGAAACATCTGAGGGTTTTGTGAAATATGACAACTGTACATGTAGACTTCACTTTTTCTGAAGAGGGGTGTCCAAGCTTTCAACAATCCTCAAAGGAGGAACCATGAAAAAATGAATTTATAAAGTCACTGCCCTCTATCAAGAATTTTCTTTAGAGAAGAGAGCTAAACAGAGAAATTGGATCAAAGTTCTATCCATATTTCTGGGAGAGATTGGAAAGTAGATTTCTTAAGAATGCAAACAGATTTCTTCAAAATGCGGTAGAGAATAGCTGTTTTCTCCTTAGATGGGGACTGTGATGGTTAGTTTTACTGTTAACTTGACTGAATTATAGAACTCTAGTCTTTTCCTCATTTCTCTGGAAAATCCTGCTGATATTAATATAAGGGTCAACATTAGAAATGTAAAAAGAAAGAGAAGGCATCAACACATTTGGTGAGCAATTTCTTTCTGAATTCCAGCAGTGCTAGGTTCTTAAAAAAAATGGAGGGAATGGCTTAGTGCAGAATGGAGAAATAGCTCCTGAGCAGGTGTCCAGAAATAGTTCAGAGTTCCTTGCTTGATTAAAAACAAAAATCCCACTAGCTACTGAGAAGACATCGAAGGATCCCAACTGAGAAAATGATGGAAACTGGAGAGCGCCATGTAGTAGGGGTAATAGTGAAAGATAGCTTTAGGCTTCCAGAGTCTGGAGGATTCCTACATTGGCTCTTGTGGTTATGCAGGTATCAAGACTTTGCTTACTATTTTCTTGGAGCATCATGGGACATTGCAGTGCTCCTTGCAGTGCAATGAACACTGTATGTTTAATAGAATTTGGTATATTAGCATCTCATTTTTGCATAATTCTAAAATATTATTACCCATTTTTTGCAAAATTCTAAAATATATTGGAGATTTTGACAAGTCTGGAAAGACATTTTCCCTTTTTATTTGAGCAATAGAAATTTGTTAATCAAGTTAAATTTGTACAAGATAAGGAGAGGAGTACAAAGATGTGTTCCCAACTATGAAACAAAAGAACTCACCATATCTTATATACAGTTACCAAAAGTTCTTGGTACCTGGCTCATAAGAGATGATCCAGACAAGTGATACAGCTGAGTGGCCACAAAGCACACCTTGGGAAATTTTAATATATTTGCATTGCAATTGTAATTCCTTTTCTCCAAATTCCCTTCATTTTGTAACTTGTTTTCTAATCAGTAGCATCCTGGCAGTCCTTTCAGAAACCCCAGCTATGACCATTTCTTAATATTAAGCATAAGCCAGAAGTGAAATTCAATGTGTTATGGGAATCAGTTTTGCTAAATGTGCTAAATGTTTGTCATATGATTTGATTTTATTCTTTAATATTTATAAACTTCAAGTTTGCTTCTTAAGTCAAAAAGAGGTAGAGGTATAAAGAGGTCACTAGAGGAGAAAGTTTTGTTTTGTTTTGTTTTTAAGCTGTCATTAGAGAATTTTTATTTATTCACCATGGGAGGGCTTTAATGACTGCACTGCTTTGTTGATAGCATGGCCATATTTGCATTGGTCTTTCTTCCGCATACCTAGGCAAGCCTCTTTCATGTTGCTCACACATCGCTTAACTTTGGATCAATGCCAAATTCCCCACCTTCATGAATGATTAACTCATGTAGCCTGTTGCTAATAATGTGTGCATTTGATGGCAGATGATATTTATTTTGGACAGGGTGAGAGCAGACCTTGGATATTTGATCAAGGCATAGTGGTACGGAGCATATGTAGGCACACTTCCTGGGGAGAAGACTGTGGTCTATTTCCTCAGGTTGCCCCTCATCTGGCTTTTGCACTGTCATGGGAAGGGAGTCTTCAGTTCACTTTATAATGCACAAGTTACCTCCAACTCAGCCTTGTCATTGTGATTCGCCACACTAATACTCTGTCTGAATCTCACTGTGCTGAATCTCACTGAAGTCACCACACACCAGGCTGGTGCTCCAGGGGATATGCCTACAACAAAGATTGCAAACATAGTTTAAGAGGAAACACTTTAAAAGAGAAAAGTAGCAGTCGTAGTTGCTACTAGTGGCCAGTTCCTACAAACCTGGCAGGTTTTCCAACTTCAACCAAGGGTTGCTCTCAGTTACAAGGGCAGCTCTCAGCTCAGCCAGCTCTAAGTATGATTATGTGTGGTCCCACTATGGCATTATCTTTCTTCTTCTTCTTCTTCTTCTTCTTCTTCTTCTTCTTCTTCTTCTTCTTCTTCTTCTTCT
>PITA01010948.1:0-69111 GCA_004023965.1 Spilogale gracilis | reverse complement strand
GCATCCCCCAAATCTTTACATTCCCTGATTCTCTGTAACATAAGAATAAGGATAAATACAGCAGTAATCAGAGAAAGTGCAGCACTAATTCTGCACGTCACAGATCTGCTGTTCTTTTAATTACATATTTTTTAATACATGATTCACTTTTTGTTAAGTTCAACCTATTTTTTTTTGAGAGTTAATAAGTCCCTAGCAGCTAATGAGATTTAAGCATATATCATGTGCAATTGCTTTGGAGCCATATTTATGAATTGACTTTGCGTGTTAAGTATTAGCTTCCACTACATAAATAGATTCTATGCAAATAGTAAAATACAAAAAAACATAGCAAAAGAGGTATTATTCTGCACTGCCCCATTGCCCAGATGGTGAAAACAGTGAGTCAGTAGCAGAAATGGGACCAGAATCAAGGCCAACTAATTAATTCACTGTGTAACATTCATTGCATGAAAGACAGAGTACTTAGGAACATGTGTTCTACAATTTCCACATTTTGCCCAGTCTACTCTGAGCTAATATGTCCTTGATATTCCCAAGAATGGCAAAAATCATTAATTCAACTCTTCAACTCTATGTTAGACTAAAATCAGTAGTCCCCAAAACACCAATAAAGATTTCTATATAAAGCTATCCTAAATTTAATATTAGTTTGCAAAATTAGAATTCAGGACTTTGGAAAGTGGCAATGTTCACTATGCTCTATATTAATCATCCAGGAAATCTGATTATAATCTCCTACATTAAATAGGCAGAGGAAGATGAGATGGGCAACAAGCCTAGCTGGAGATCTGGAATGTTAGCTGGGGGCAGGGAGAGGGTTTAGATTTGTTACAGCCTAAGCAAGACATGAGTTGGAGAGAATGGCCAACAATCAGACTAAAACTAGTAGAAGAGCAAGTTTCAACATGGAGAGAGTCCATCCAGAACTGAAGAGCAATGTGGCTCAATAGGCCTCAAAAAGCATCAAGCTGAATTTAATGACCCAGACAAGTTGCCACAAAACTATTGATCCAGAAACCAGGACTCCGATGAAGTGCCAAGAGTACTTGGAATTAGGATACCTCAGTTCCAGTCTGGAACTGAAAATTCATGACACAGGTGACCTTGGAATAACCTCTTGATCCCTCTGAGTCTTACTCCCCTTACACAAAAGGGAATTTCAAAAAGCTACCTTGCAAAGCTGTGGAAGGTATAAAGTATTTCATCAGAAAACTATTTGTAGGATATAAACTGGCACAAATGTAAAGTTGTGGTGGTGGCATTATTATGGCTCTTGATTTAAGCAGTATTGACTTGATGGAATAATATTTCAAATATTGTCTAATACATTTTCATTCTAAGTCTTGTTGACCTTATGACCTTCAAGTCACTGAGGATAAAACATCCACTGCTGGAGGGCAGAAAATAAGGAAGTCATTGCTCAACCTTGATTTTTTGGTCATAAAAAGTGTAATAGTCATGAATGCAATAGGTCTCAACTGCAAGAGGCAAACAATAAGGAGGGGGAAAAGAGGTTTTCTAGGTCAAGGAAGCATCTCTTTATATTAAAAACCAGTGACTAATTCAAGGCATCTGTTTTTTCCTGTAAGCAACAGAGTAAGAAATATATAGGAATAATACAAGAGCAATTTCCCACTACAAAGGAAAGCCTTCAAAAACATTCATAAGCTGGATTTAAAAAGGTAGAAAACGATAAGAGAATTAGATTTAATAAGGGCTTCTTTCACATCCTCCCACACATCCCCACAGACCTGGGGTTTCATTCCTAGAATGAGAAAATGGGTAGTAGAAACATCCTTCCCCTCAACTACACCTTAAAGAAGTAAGAATAGAAGAGACTTTTCTCCTGCTTCCATATGGACTTCTGGGAGCATGCAACCTTTCACAATATATTCCACCAACAGGAAGGCTATAGTAGAGAAAGATGGTTACAGACAGAGGGAGAGAAGGTACAGGCAGAGAAAAGGTCTGTGAAAGCAACGTGTTCCTAGAGCTAACTACATGTGGTATGGAGGAAAAACAGATATACCCAACTGGCCCACTGGGGCCTGCAGACTTGGAAAGGGGATATGGAGATTCAAAGAGGCTTGACATAGGTTGTGACACAGAGAGCCTTTGCATCAGCTTTTGTCCCTTTCTCCTACTTTTCTTACTGAGTAATCTGCTGATGTGCCTGCAGCCACATAGCTCACATGATGGAGGGGGTCTCTCCTGCCCCTAATTCAGGAGGCATCTTGGATTGGTGTACAAAATTAGCAAGAAAAATAAGCTGTGTTTCCTAGCAGAGTTGAATGGCATTTGTCTTTAACATCAAGGGAATTTTAGTTGTCTGTGAACTATGCATTCTCCTAGGCCCCCAAAACAAATATAATACATATTGTGGTAGCTTCCATGCTAATTCCCTTGTCCTTACAGCACTGACCTAGTTAAACAGAGAAATGGGTAATCTGCATTGTTTTACCTGAAAAAAATTATTCCATTTCTGAAAAAGATCCTAATCAACAAAAAAATACAGTTTCAGCAAAACGAAGATAGAATTAAATGTTTGAATTATGATTTTTCCTCTCCTTAGGCTACATAAGTGTTATCTCTGGGACAATCAAATCCCCTGAAAAAAACAATTTAAAAAGTAGAAAATAATTGTTCTGCAGGAGGTTTTGTATTCCCCTTCAAATGTGCATGTGTGCACACACACAAACTCACACATATATATACATACACACGCCATGAGCTGTTTAAAAACATTTGTACAATCTGCTCACGTTATCTTTATCCTAAAATTAAGAAAAAATAATCCCTAAATAGATTCACTCTTATGGAACTGCTGAACTTTCAAATATTGAAAAAATAAAACCCTGAGTGGCAAGAGTAGGAATGAACACAGCCAAGCTCATTAGGAGCCTACCTTTTTTACTTTTTTTACAGGTACAATGAACTCAAAGGTCTCAGGGAGAGAATGAAAAGTAGGAAAATTGAAAGTTACAATCTCAAGCAGTTTCTTCTCAATTTGTTATACGCACCCAGCCAAATTCTTCAATGAGGAGAAAATCTGTTCTTTCATCAGATACAGTGGGAAATCATAGCAAAGAAAGGAAGTCTGCTCCCAAGAGGAAAAACTGCAAATTGCCTGACTTGGTGAATATCCAGGCAGTCAACAGACAGTCTGAAATTAAACTTCTATATCTTTATATTTAAATGTAAAAATGCACCCTAAAACAAAAGTGTTCATTGTGTAATCTTATCCAAAATGCCAACTTCTCTACTGGCTTACTGCACTTCTGAAACCAGAATTAGGGAACTTTTTATTTAGATCATCTGACTTTCAATGTAATTCATCACCAGTTAGACTTTATGTGTGCTTTTCCATAAAGGTTTTCAATTTTTTAAAAATCCAGCCAACTTTTATAGGTCCAGTGAGTTGTAGTTTAAAAGGGAAAAAGCTTTTAAGACATAAGCTCAAATTATGTAAATAATTTTGGGCCTGCTTTCCACCTTTTGTGCTCCCTTCAAAATGAGATCATAAGTTGAGGTTGAATCTTGCCTATCTCTACCAAAGTTCTTTCTGTGGTTCCCATATTATCATGGCTACTGCAATCTTAATTTAGATTAATATCACCCTATTTGACCAACATTGTACAGAAGGCAAAAAGATCCAGAAGTCCCTAATTATTTAAAATGGTATGACCATTCAACATAAAGTGAAAATATCAGACATGAATTATTTATATGTTTCCACATTTTCAACAAAGTAACATTCGGATTAGATGTGGGATATAGAATTTTTGAGGGACTATGGGTATGTTTATTTTGGTTTTTTTTTTATCAATAAATCTTAGCACCTTGCCTTTTGGTTATAAATGGTTCTGAATAATCTAGGAAGGGAATTAAAAGACTCAAAGTACCAAGCAATAAATAATTTTTCATCCAACTCTTTTGCCTAGAGCTCAGGAGTGGCAACACAAACCCTAATGGCAAAAGTATGTTCTTAAAAATAAATAATTTCCATTACATTTTTTTCAGATTATAAAAGTATCAATTGCACTTGGGACAGCTAGAAAATACATTTTCAAAAAGAAGGTTATCAAAACAACCCATAATTTATTACCTAGAAACAAAGAGCTATCACTTATTTTTTTATTTTTCTTTTTACAACCAGAAGGAAGTAAAAAATACTAACTGTCATACTCAAGGGAAGGGGTGTAGTTGTGGTGAGTTGGAAATGCCGTAATGTATGTATTGTTTTTGAAACCATACAAAAATACAGTAATCTGTTTGTCTAGCTCAATAATTAATGAATAAAGCATAATTAATGATTCAGGAACTCTCAGTACTCCTGAGTCATCAGGATAAAGATCAACTTTACAGTGGGGGTAAAGTTATAGAAGGGATAGAATAGCACTTAAAAATTCAAATATTTACATAGGACCAAGCAGATTATAAAAATAAGCAGGTACAAAAGTCCTGTCAATAGAAGACAATCAATAGATACTCATTACTCAAGCCTGGCTGATTGCTGTCACATAAAAAAAAAAAAAGAAAGAAAACGAAAAAAAAAAAAAACAACTTTCTGTTGTTTTTGTTGTTCCTTCAAAAGTAGCCAAATATTTGTATCTTTGCCTGACATCTTCCAATTTAAAATTTTTCAATTAAACATTTTTAAAACATGTCAGCCAATCTTCATGACCATAAGCCTAACTTGGTCTATCAATTATCAGTTTGCAGCCTTTCTTATCAAAGACTGAGTCGAATCTGGGTCAAATCTAGACCATATTCTCGATTTATGGGACATTGCTGGAAAGAAAGTAAGCTTCCAAAATAAAATTTAATATTGAAAGGGACTTCGGGGTTCACTAACCAGTAGGCAGATGAGTAACACACCACCCCTTCAAAGATGTCCATACCCTCATCCCCAGAACCTGTGAATATGTTACCTTACATGACAAAATGGACTTTGCAGTTATGCTTAAAGTTAAGAATCCTGAAATGGGAAGATTTTCCTGGATCATCCTAGTGGGCTCAATTTAATCATACTTGTCCTTAAAAATAGAAGAGGAAGGGCCAAGAGTAGGTCAGCGAGATATAATATGAGTACTTGACCGTCATTGCTGGCTCTGAAGATGGAAGAAAGAACCCATAAGCCAGGGAACATATGGGAAAGGCAAGGTAACAGATTCTCCCCTGGTAACATAGAAGAAAGGCAAGGTAACAGATTGTCCCCTGGAGCCTATAGGAAAAACAAAACAAAACAAAACAAGCAAACAAATAAGCAAAAAAACACAGCCCTGTTAACAGTCTGATTTTAGTCCAGTGAGACCCACATTAGGCTTCTGACCTACAAAACTATAAGAGAACAAATTTATTTTGTTTAAGCCACTAAGTTATGATCATTTGTTATGGCAGCAATAGGAAACTAATATAGTGATCCTAGTTTGATGTTTTACAGATTAGGAAACTGAGGTCCAGTGTATAAAGACAAAGCTCATAGAAAAATACGTTTCAAGATTCCCAGGCCAATGATCTTTCCACTGTGCCAGCTCATGTTGATTGATTTTGTGTTTGCCTTTACATGATTTTCTCATAAAAGAAAAGTGATTAACTTGCAAAAGTGGGGAATGGTGGGGGAGAAAGAAGGACAGAGAGAAAAGGAGAAGAGGAAGAGGAGAGGGAACGGAGAGAGAAATACTCTGTTTAATTAGGACTTACTAAAGTAATAACATTTGGTATGGGACTCTCAGCTAGATAAGAGGACATACAAGTGGAGAGAAGAAGGAGATGTATTAAGATTAAAAATGCAAAGCTGCTTCAATATATAATCAGTCTACCTTTTTCTTGTTACTTAAATGCCTGCTTCTAATCCTTAGCTGTCTAACCAGTTTGGAATTTGCAGAAATTTAAACAGCCTGGGCATGGGTTGCACATCCTGCTGTCTGTGAAGGATTTGTAGGGATCTGTTAGCCCAGGATTATGCACATTTTCTGTTGGCTTGGGTGTCAACCATCTGCAAAATAACCGGAGCTGTGATATGCCTACAGAGATCATGATTGCATTCACAGCTCAACGGCAAGAGCAATGCCAGAGTCAGCAGCGTGAAGGACATCGGAGCTCAAGTCTGCTTGGAAAATCTGTCCTCTTTCACTTCTGTTCCCCCTTCCAGGGTGTAGTAGAAGAACATCCTTGGTGCCACATACAGACTTCTCACAAAGGTCCCACAATTAGCGTCTGTGCTGCTGGCACCTTAGCAGTCATATAGAGAGACAACTGGTAGGGACAGGAGATGCTTCTGCTGTTTGGTCCTAAAAGGACACAATAGTCTACAAATAAGGCTGTCCTTGTTTGTTTTAGACAGAGTCCACTAGGAAAAATATTCTGGGATAAGAGTAAAAGGAAGAAAACCAAGCATGTGACATGGTCTGCCATTCTGTCTCAAAATGGCCAAAAGTGACCACATCTCCAACCCTCTCTGTATGCTCAGAGCTGCTGTAAAAAAAGTATTGTCTGTGCCATGTCTCATCCCAGGCACACAGTTGAAAGGCCGGGTGGCTGCCCATTCTTTCTTAAAAACTGACCCTGAGGATACCTGGAGGTACCCTTTACTTGGCCAGGTAGGGGGAAGTACACTGCTTAGCAGAACTCATGGTGCATGACAGAGAGAGCTGAGCTCAATCCTAGCCAGTCCTTCAAAGTTCATTAAAAATGCCATGTCCAACACTACAACTTCCCAAAACATTTCAGTTCCCTTTTTTCTTTTTTTTCGGACTTCTTCCTTTGAGTTCAAAGCCTAACACCCAGAGTATTTCTCTATGTGCATTCATCAGTAACGGAAACAGTTAAAAGTAGACAAAGCAAAAAAAAAAAAAAAAAAAAAAAAAAAAAAAAAAAAAAAAAAAAAAAAAAAAAAAAAAAAAAAAAAAAAAAAAAGACAAACAAAAAAATATATATATATTATGTTATATTATTATTATATATTTGTTATATAATTCTTTATATTATATATTAATATGTATATATTAAGCAAGATATTGGTAATCTCCCTCTCTCTCTGGTTCTTGGTTCTGCTTTTTTATCAGTTGGCTTCATTCTTACCTAAGTGATAGCAAGATGGCTACAAGCAGCTTTGGGATTATATTCTATTTTCTCAGCAACCCCAGTAGGAAAGCATGCTTCTTTTCTAAAAGTTCCAGCAAAAGTCACAGAGTTGAGTCTGTGGTTCTGAACGGCCTGGCTTAAACACATGCCCATCTCTAAACCAGTCATCATAGGTAGGATAATGCAACTGTTCATTTGGCTGTGCCAGGATCTTTCTGGATGTAGCAACAGGTCAGTTAAATACTGACTATATGGCTCAAGAGTAGTTTGTTCCTCCAGGGAAGATCAGAATGCAACACAAGGAAGAAAAAACAATGAATGTCAGGGTGGAAAAAATCACAAAAGTCCAAATTTGCCCTAACCCCTAACCAGGGACAGCAATAGCTCTATGGAAGGAGGAGACTCAGGGATATGCTTTCCCCTCTCTTTCCAAACCTTCCACAATGTTATTCTATTGTCTTTATTTTTTAAATGAAGGTAGAAGGTATGGAATAAAAGGAAAGAAAAGCAAAGCGATGTTTTAAATAAATGTAGATATGATCATATAAAGGTCAGGGATTTTCTTCAGGATAGGAGAATCTCCCATTTGTAATAGATAACAACTTTTTCAAACTCTCTCCTTGTATATTATCTCATTTAATCAGGTTTAAATGTCTCCAAATGTCTCCCCTGAGTAGCTCAGTTGGTTAAGCATCCAACTCTTGAATTCAGGTCAGGTCATGACCTCAGGATCATGTAATGAAACCCTGTGTTAAGCCTCACATGGCACCCATGTCTGGTCATGTGGGACCCAAAGCTGGGCATTCTTCAGGTCCTATGCCTGGCTCCACACTCGGTGTGGAGCTTGCTTAAGATTTTCTCTCTCTGTCCCTCGCCTACCTGCTCTCTCCCTCTCTTTCCAAATAAATAAATAAATATATGTTACTCCTTCCAAAGATGATTAAGTAAGACAAATGATATCATGAACTTGTCTCTCAAATGATTTCTGCTTCACTAAAATGTATTGTTTTGACACTAAGAGCATGACCCCAAAATCATTCAAGAAAAAGGTGTGTGATTTTTTTTAAAGCAAAAAAAAAAAATATATATATATATATATATTTCAACTGGTTCCAAACTCTATGGGAGATCTAGAACTGTACAATTTCCTAGCTTAGCAGATTCAAGACCCTCCTAGATCCTACTCCAACATGTCTCTTTAGTTTAGTCTCTTAGTACATCCAAACATGTACCCAACACTCATCAATAATTGTCTATTTCTACTTCAGCAATCCATCAAGCATTCTTAAGACTCCTGTCTTTTTCCACTCAGTTCACTGACTGGGAAATGCCCTCAGCCTCCTCTTTGCCTTCTCATGTTTAAAGCCCTACATAAATACGACATTTTCGAGGGAGCATTCCCTCACCCCTTTAAAGTTTTCTGAGCTCTCAAAGGACACTATGAATATTCCCCTCTGATCTTTCAGTCTGCTTTATATTATAGTTCTGAGCTCTAAGTAGGCAAGGCTGTGTCATTTTCTACATATTTATAACTTTTACCACACTGAAGATTGCAAATTTCACTGCTTATTTTATTTCACTTTATTTATTATATCATTGAGTGATAGAAGACCCAAAAAAAAAAAAAAAGAAGAAAGCATTGTTCCTTCAAAATCTACAGACAAGGAAATACATAACAAATCTTTAATATTATGCACGTAACATTTTCCAGGGAAGTCTAACATTTTATTCCCTTCACCTAGTGGCAAAATACAAGAAGAAAAGAGTTATGAACTCTACTAAATAGGAAAAAAAAAAATCTAAGAATGAAAGGGAGTTCTCACTATGATCAGACCTCAGCAATCATCTGAAAGAAGGAGGCAAGTTAAAAGTAAAGCTCTAACCCAAAAGGCAGCCAGAATTCCACCCAGTCACTTACGCTGAGCCAGCATCTTTCCCGAGCCATTTCCCAGGTGGTATTTAATAGGTGGTTAAATACAGCCAGGCAGTCCTCTGGGCCAGAGCCTGAGCTAATTAGGGAGTCTCTGGAAAGGAACACAGAGAATTTTAATAAAAGAGCCACCAGAAGCCACCGTATTGGTATTATACCTCTTCAAAATACCAGTCCCTTTCCCACCAACAAGGATTGCCACACCAACAAACACAGGAAAGAGGAGTTTGAGGTGACAATAATTCTGTGAGCCATAAATGTTTCTGTGATCTGCAGCACCAGAATCCTTTTTTGTAAAGGAAAATCAGAAGGGGAAAGACACACATATTATTTTTCCATGGATATGATTTGTAAATGTCTAACTCAGCTGCCCTTTGACTCTTTCAAGTGCTTTTTTTCTTGAAAGAAATAACATCCCATTTAAGTTTTCTATAAACCTTATTAATTTGAATGATAAAAAGATATTGTTACAGAGTACATCACTGGAAAGTAGGCTCCTCGTAAATGGTAGGGAGATAAAGTAATACTTAACCAATATCAGATGTCATTACAGCAGTAATGTCTAACAAATCTGAATCCAACTCTCATTTGTTAATATTTAGAAGAAAATTGTCATATGCATATGGTGAGAGGAGGTACAGCCATGGTTGTGTTAATATTTTTGAATTATTGCTTGTGTTTTCAGAGAATCTCAAGGTTGATTACCT
Organism: Spilogale gracilis; assembly: GCA_004023965.1. Lineage (NCBI taxonomy): Eukaryota > Metazoa > Chordata > Mammalia > Carnivora > Mephitidae > Spilogale > Spilogale gracilis. Next base: position 59,385 of record PITA01010948.1, on the reverse strand, counting down.
ACCTTAAAGATAATCTTGTAAAACCTTGAATCCAAAGACCATAAGACTTGTGGAACACATTACTATTCCTTTAAAATTCCTATAGTCATTTATAAGTGATTGCAAGTGTGGGTTATAACTTTTTTTGGCAATAATGATTATGATTCCTCATATATCAATAATACTTCATAGTTTACAAAACACATTTTTACAAATGAAACTATCTAAATTCTCACAGTGGTATGTTAATTGCCCCAAGCTTACCTAACTATGCTCCAAATTGTAGTATTTCATAAAAAAAAAATCAAAATCTTCCCAGTTTACTTTTACATAGTAAATATGATTTTTTTAAAAGAAAGAAAGATCACATTTCAGAAATGTGAATGCTTTAGTTCATTTTTAGCAACACATACTTATCAAAGTATATACTACAATGCATTGGAACCCTCAAGTGCAAAAATATAACTTTAATTTAGTTTACTCATAAATTTTAATTAAAATATTTTTAGTAGATAACCTGCAAATTTAAGGCAGTTTTAACAAAAGCACCATATTTCAAATTATTTGGCATATGCAGAATATAGGGCAGAACTAACAGGGAAGAGTGTTAATAAGGGCCAGAAGGAAGGGAAAGGAAGAATGAATGGGTAGTCATCCTGATAATCAAAAATTCAAGTTTCCCAGCCCAACAGTCATGCCCAAACACAAAATGGGTAAATTCCTTTTGTGATATAATTTTGGAAGCCATGAAGAAGCTAACAAACACTCCGACAGATCTTTCCATTTGGCTAATTAATGCCTGAAATTCCACCAGAAATGCATCTCTTTTGTTTGAGGATTTGGCCTATTAGATTTCCATTCCTTTTAGGATGTAGCAGGAAATGTACGGTGTATAATACAAGCTGCTCTTGGTTCTATACTCCCTGGAACTAGCTATATAGACAGGGAAACAACTGAAGGTGAGGAGCTGATGAATAGATAATGATCCTGCACTGATGGAGTGTTACATGCTAGGCATTTTGTAGCTACCACCTCATTTAATCCTCACATCAATTCTATGAGTTAGGTACCCTTAACCACATTTTATGTATAAGGAAACCAAAGCTCAGAAAAGTTAGATTTACCCAAGACCCAGAGGGAACAGATAAGAACCTAGGGTCAGAGCCGGACCCTGAGAAAAGATAAACTAACACTAAACTGACACTGAGCCAAGGGCTTTGGGTTCCTTAAAAATAAACCTCAGTTCTGAAACAATTAATCATTGAAGCATGACTGACTTTTTAAGTGATTAAGTGGCCCCAGATCTGAATCTGGAAGAAAAAAGCAGGAAGACCAACAGACAAAATGTGTTTCTCTTCTCTTCTCTTTTCCTCCCCCATCCCCCACACCTTGTTCCTTTCCTTTCTCCCCAACAACCTTCTCTTTCTAACACACACTACTTAACTTCAAAGCACATTGATAAAGAGATAAAAAACTTAAACTGCCCAATAAGCAATGCAGTTATAATTATACTTCCTAATTCTTTAGGATTCTGCCACAACAAGGGTACATATTTACAGAGACAAAGGGAATTGAGTATAAGGGGAATTTTAATTCATGGCAAGAAGGTCCTCAAAAAATAAACAGCACTGAACTTTGCCTCAGATTTAAACAAAAGACAACCAGCATGTGGGAAGCTCCCTAAATATAACTGGTATTAAAACTTAATCAGGTCTGATAGCAAGATATTTTCTGGTTTGCCAGACAATCAGTAATTGAATACTGATTTTAACAAAGATGAAGGGAATGGTTATTTGAATTTCACTCTGTTAAGAATTTCGGGGCGGGGAGGGGGCCTCTGGGTGGCTCAGTTGTTAAGTGTCTGCCTTCTGCGCAGTCATGATCCCAGGGTCCTGGGATCAAGCCCCACATCGGGCACCCTGCTCAGCAGGAACCCTGCTTCTTCCTTTCCTACTCCCCCTGCTTGTGTTCCCTCTCTCGCTGTCTCTCTCTGTCAAATAAATAAATAAAATCTTAAAAAAAGAAAAACAAAAGAAAAGGAATTTCCCTAACGGATATTATATTCTTAAACTACAGCATTTCACCCAGGAGAAGAGTTTTGACATCCACAAAATAAAACCAGATCATGCAGGATGGAAACTGGTCAACTAGACCTGACTTCACTAATAATGCAAATTGTTGAAACAGTAAATAGAAAATAATGTTAAATATGAATAGTTACAGGCATCAAAATTGTAATATTAAAAATGACTGGAAATTCACAGGAAGAAAATAAATCCTGGAATATGCCAACTCAGTCACTGAAAATGTCATTGTTAGCCTGATTTGCCAATGCTAACACCTATTACCAATCACATTCATCAGGATCTACAGTGTTTTTCTTAATGAATAAAAGTTTTTAACTCCCTGGAAAACTGGAAATAACCAAAGTCCTATAATAGAAAAAGGAGAGCAAGGTTTAGTCAAAAAAAAAATTTTTTTTTACCAAATTTTAGGCCTTATTCTCCTTGGTATTCTTAAACCAAGCACTCCCAAGTCTTACACATCATGTATTTCCACTTATAAGGAGGACAAACTAGACAAACTCTCGGGAGTCTAACTTTCTCTGATTTTGTCATTGTTGACTAAACTTTTAAAAACCCACTTTGTTCAAATGCTTCTATACTATCAATGGAAACACTAATTAATTAAAAATTAAAAGCACAGCCTGTGCTGAAAAATGTCCTTTTAAAAAAAAGGAGCTCCTTGGAGTTCTGCTGTTTATTACAGTATACTAAATGGAGTTTATTCCTACATATCCTTACAGATCTCTGGATGACAGAGGAAGAGCCAACAAAAATAATTATTTTAGAAAACAAAGTGATAGAAATTTCAGAAATTAAATTCTCCTTTATTCTTACCACAGGGCTGCTAGTTTCACCAGCATCTCACTGCCCTCTCTTGGTAGATTAAAATAACAAAAGCTGATTTCTTTGCAGGGATTGGAATGTGGCTTCAAGCTTCAAGAAAATAGTCGATTCTTGCCAGTAGAGGGATCTACTTAATAAAACAAGAGTCAACATAATCTGTAATAGTTTAAAAGGTAGCAATTTGTTACTTTCAAGCCTAGTTTCTTCCAGGAGCCAACTTAGTAACATGCAGAAGGTTTATCAGGGAGTGCTCTGGGGATCAATCTTCTTCTGGAGAAAGGGGAGAAAGAAGGCAGCAGCAGGGCTGTAATGCATTTCCAAAAAGAGCCTTATTTGACCCCAGATCTCTGAAGCTAGATAGCCCTTTGGAGCTGTCCTGAGTTGGGGAAAGACCACCTAAGGAGTTCATAAGCCTCGCTTCAACCAGTTATTGGATACTGACTGTCCTGAGAAGGGGCAAGATGACTCTAGTCAGGGGCAATTTCTGGAGAGGCCTAACACCTGAGGACGAGCACTTCTGGAAGGTGGAGCAATAGAACACCCTTCAGTCCTGAAGGAGACTCTGAGATGCCACATCATGGTATTTGCTATATACTGTCCTTAATAATTTTGTTTCTTAATAAATACCATATAATTAATCTTACAATAATTACAAAAATCAAAGTTAATAAATGTAGGGAATGGTATAGCCATTTTGGAAAGCAATTTGGTACTTCCTTTTAAAAGTAAATATAAATTTACCGTGTGGTCCAGTAAGTCCACTCGTAGGTGGAAAGAGAAATGAAAATATATGTCTGCACAGAGACTTACACCGAAAAAGTTCATGACAGCATTATTAAATAGAAAATGAAAACAATTCAACGTTAAATGGGTAAACATAATGTGTTATATCCAAAAAATGGATTAATACTCAGCAATGAGAAGGAACAAAGTACTGATATATTATATGTGGCAACATGGTTAAGCCTCAAAAACACTATGCTAGGTGAAAGAAGACAGAAGCAAAAGGCTACACATTTCTGATTCCCTTTAAATGAAATGTCTAGAAAAGGCAAATCTGTAGAGAGAAAGTACAACGAGGGTAGCCCAAAGCTGGAAGTGGAAACAGGAAGTGACTGAAAATGGGCATGAGCAGTGTTTTGGAAGTGATGGAAATGTTCTAAAATTGGACTGTGGTGATGATAACACTGTATAAATTTACTAAAAATCTTTGAACTGTATACACTTAATGTGAGTAAATTTTATAGTACAGATTATACACAAGTAAGTAGAAGGAAAAAAGGCAGGCAGGCAGGTCTCATTCATCATGCACTATGTGGCATGACCTGATGGGTGGGATTTTTTTTCCAAACATGAGACCACAGGGTTAAAATAACAGTCTAGGGGCACTTGGGTGGCTCAGCTGGTTAAGCGACTGCCTTCAGCTCAGGTCATGATCCTGGAGACCCGGGATCGAGCCCCACATCGGGCTTTCTGCTCGGCGGGAAGCCTGCTTCTCCCCCTCTCAGTCCTTCTGCTTGTGTTCCCTCTCTGGCTGTGTTTCTCTCTGTCAAATAAATAAATAAAATTTTAAAAAATAGTAATAATAAAAAAATAAAATAATAAAATAAAATAACAGTCTAGTCTGATTCTGTGAGAATATGTCAGATCTGCAAGTCCTTGAACCTTGATATTAATAAGTGAATTCATTTTGGGTAAGGGTCAGCATAGACCAGGACTCATAGACATTATAACAGATACTTCCCTAAGACAGCTGGTGGGAGACCAGCCTAGAGATCATACTAAAAGTAAACAAAGTAACAAACAATACTAAGATATATATATTCAATGTACCTCTAAAATTTCCAACTTCACCCAGACAGACAAATAGGATGGCTCTTTCTCATTTATATATATGAGTGTGTAGTGTGTGTGTATGTGTGTATATATATAATTAATAATATAAATAATGATGATTAAGTAAAATTATTAATAACATTAAAAGTATTATTTAATAATTATTATTACCTAAAATTCATTAATCTTAATTATTTAATAATATATACCTACACATAAATATATATACTTAATACACATAATATATATTTATATATGTATATATATACACCTAATAATACCATATTTGACTTATTTCTTCCTTCATGCTTTCCCTTGATATTTACTGTAATTTTATTTCAACAAGACACAGAATTCATATGGGGCTAAGACAGGAATGAGAATGGTGAGAAAAAAGAAAAAGGAATCTTAATCTCAACTGAGAATATACTACATTCAGCACTGCCCTAGGCATTCTTCATATACCATCTAGTTTAAGTACAATTCTGTGAGGAGGATAATTATCTTTATTTAATGAAAGAGAAAGCTGAGACTCAGAGAATTAAGCAATTCACCTGAGGTCACCCAGCACGGCAATAAAACTATGGATAAGACTATATAAATCAGACAACACAAATATCAGACTCCTTTGTGACCGTCTTTTTGGAGTTATACAGTGAGACTCTGCCCCTTGGGAAAAGGAAAAAAACCTGAATACTCTACAGCAAAATATCCTGGGGAAAAGTTTTTCCTGTACTTGGAACTAATCTCTGAAAAATTAAAAAAAAAAAACTTCTGCATGATCAATTTGCCAAGGACACCTTAATTCACAGAGATCTAGAATGATCATGGGATAGAAGTTGTGTCTGTACACAGAGAGAAAAGATAGACGTTTCCCAGGAAGCTGGTCTGTGGATTCTCTAGAAGCAGATGCCAAGATGGTGTTTGGAGTACAAGGCGTTTATTAGGGAATGCCACCAGTGAAAGGAAGAATGATGAGGCAGGACTGGGGAGAGGACAACGTTCAAATGTGATGCAGGTCTGATAGAACCCTGACCAACCTGGTGGGAGTCTCTGGATTGCCCATTACTCTTGTCCTGTGCTGCATCTGTGTCGACCACACCTAAGAAGAGACCCTAGGGTAGGTTTAGCTTTGTGAGTCATTGAAAATTATTCTCTGCACTACACATCCATTTCATTAGAGTCTAGTCCCCGTTTGTGACAAGAACAGTTAGAAGAACCGGCCACTCCCACCCCAGCAGTACTTCCCTCACATCTTATTGGCCAGAACAAATCATTTGTCATCCCTAAACTAATCACTGACAAGTGATTCATTTAAATCATCACCACTGGCTCACTCTAATCAAGGCCTATCTGCTGTACTACAAATGAGGTTCACTTCCCCTAAAGCACATAGCTCTGAGAGGAGAGGCAGATATTTGGACTAAATCAGAATTCTCTTAGGAATAAGAGAAAAGCAAAATGCTGGTTGGGCATACAACCAACACTATTCCCCATATAGTGGGGAACAAATGTCACCCAGCCAAGCAACTCTGCTACAGGGTCACAAGTACCAGAAGGAGCAACTTCAGAACAAGAACAGAAAACTGTATTGGCTTGTTTCTGCTTGTCTCATAGTGTCCTAAGAGAATGTGTAGCCTAAAAACATCTCCCAGGAGGCTAATTCCCCAAATCAATTTCACTTTACTATGGTTCTGGTTGCTTTATATATGACAAATATAATATATGAACTCTGATCTGCCTAGCTCCCAAGTTCATAGGTTCAAGCACAGGGTGTGAATTTTTCTCAAATCCCAGCTCCCATGGGGAAATTTGATGACCAGACCCAGCATCATTCTCTGACAAGAGATTTGAATGGAACCTATATAAGAGACAACAGGGATACTTAGGCTTAACAGCTGCAGGAATGGGCAGAAAATACTTCTTGTTGCACTTCCTAAAACCAAAGTTCTATGGCAGCACACTGTGACTATGTAAGTTGATTTAAATGAACAAATAGTCTGAAAACATATTATGCGACTCACCAAATAATAAATGTTTAACTGCTCTCCCTAAATATTATTATGATTACATGAAAAAAAAGAACTATGTATTTTATTATGAGAAATGAGAACTTTGGGGCATAATTAAAAATCAGTAGTACATTTCACTAATACTTTATTATAGAAATAGCCCTACTTACATTCATTATAAGAAAAAAATAAAAGAACTTCTATTCCTGTGAAAATAGTTTGTAACTCCAGTTCTGCCACTCACTGAATGGAGGGCTTAAGCTGTTGAGGATCTCATTTTTGTCCATTTGTAAAAAGCAGATGATTTCTAGGTTCCTTCTAAACCTATCAGTCTAAGATTGTAAGATATACTTGATTCCAGGAACCAGTAATACTAAGCTATATGATAAATTTTGTATGGTTCTTGAAGCAACAAGTTACTTCTTTCTGTTTTCTTATTTACCAAGTACGGTTTTGTAGGCTATCGGGTGATAATGTGTTTCCTTCATTAGTGGTTTTATTTTTCCCTGGATTAATTGCAATACTGTACTTTTATTATTAGCCATTGAGCTAAAGGAAACACACTAACATTCAGAAACTTTAACAAAATAATTATATTTTAAATATATATTAAATATATATTAATTATATTGATTGGATACAACAATAATCTCCCAGTACATCAAATAAATTCACACCTGAGCCTTCAAGACTTTCCAATAGGAACTGGGGAAAGTGGAAGGCAAAGAAATATGGGGTAAGACTTATCAGACACATAATTTCAGAACTATAAAACACCTTGGAGACAGAACTGAACTAAAATAAAATTCTCCCCCACCAGCCATTCCCAGTCCCCCATTTCCAAAAGAGACTCACTAGTTTTGAATTAAAGCAAGTCTAGCCATCTGTATTTTTATCAAGTTCCTTGAGTGATACTGAAGCACAAGCAGCTTTGGAAACCATTGATAGAATCCAGTCGCATTATTTAATGAATGGGAAAAACAGAAGTTCAAGTAGTTAAGAACAAAAGCAAAACCAAATTACCCAGGCCTCCTCTACCAAAAGTCTAGGGTTCTTTCTATTACCACACCAATATACATCTTAATTATACAAAAACAGTAGGTTCAACCTTAAATTAAGAACCAGTTGTAATTCTTCAGATCCAGGAAGAAAGACTACCCAAGAAAGAGCATGAAAATGAGGATTAATTAGAGGAAAATAACTGCATGGAATGAGGCAAAGTACATAGAACAATCCGGACCTAATAAGAAAGAAAGAGGAAACTGGAGGGAAAGAAGTAAGAGACAGGAAAAGCAGGGATGTAATTCAGGTTAGCAAAAAAGAATAGACAGAGTAGAATTCTGAATCAAACTAAAAATGAAAAATACTTAAATTCTTTACCTCCAGAAAAGCTGGACAGAACTTGTATACATAAGAATGACTTCATATTTACTATTTTTGTGTTATACTTTCTCATTCAGCATAATAATCTGAGAAGTCAGATTGCAAAAAGCTGGTTAGAGTATCTCCATTAAAAAAATAGGTCAATACCCAGGTCACTGGGGACACAGGAAGAGCTTCCCTTGAGGTTCCATCCTTTCCAGGCAACTAACTTTAAACAGGGCACATCCAAAGATGTAAGGTACTGATGGGATGATTTAATCATCACTATTATCATCACCATCATCATCATCATCATTATCATCATCATCACCACCATCATCAAGTATGTACTAAATACCCACTATGCTAGGTGCTAGAGATAAAGAGACAAAAAACTTTCTTCCTGTTTGGTAGACAAGGTTGAAAAGCAAAGAGACAAAAAACTTTCTTCTTGTTTGGTAGACAAGGTTGAAAAGCATAGAATTAGCTCTTGGAAACCTAGAAGTAGTCATATCCCGGTAAATGTTGAAAAACCAAGGAAAGCCCTGACTTACGGTGTTTCGTCAATTTCCATGGTGTAAATGCTTCTATGACAGTCAGTTTCATGCTACCAGGATGACATCACCCAGCCAATCAATCAATCAATCAATCAATAAATAAATACCTGTAAATTTAACAGTCCCTTCTTACAAGTGGGAATGAGCTGGCCTTAGCTCTCCACTGCTTAAAGACCATAGAACCAATGCCTCTATTTTCCCCCATATCACATTCAGATTAAAAAAAAAAAAAGATAAAGTGACTTGTCAAAGGTCACATAAATAGGTTATGACAAAAGTAAAAACAGAATCCACTTCCTTGCTTTCTCCATTATAACTCACCCTGTAAGTTGAAAGATGGTATTTTATGGCATTTGAATTTAGAGACTGAGAGTTCAGGTTCCGAAGTTCAAAGACCTGGGTTCAAATCCCACCTCCAACTATGAATGAAGACTATGACCTTGGAAATGGACTGAATTTGTCTGAGCCTTGTTTTTTTATCTGTAAATTGGGGATGATTACACCACCTGTATCTTACGAGATGCTGGTGAGGATTACATAAGATAAAACATGTAAACTGCTTGCCAAAGAGCCTGACACACAATACAAATTCAATATACATTGGGTATGATGATTAGGTTATATTAATACTTGCGAGGCCAGCACTGATTCACAGAATGTTAAGGTCCTTGACAGGATAACTATAGAATATGACAATAGTGTTTAGAAATTTCTTCAGCAATTTGATATTGACACAATATCCAAACATGGGACCGGGAGATTTATTCTGATAAACAAGGTATAAACAAGTCTGGGTGCTGTCACACTCAGGCAGTGAGCAGCATGGGGCACAAACGACATGCAAGTTAAGCATAGTAAGATTGCTTAAACTGACATTTCAGGTTAGTTAGCACCTGTGACCCACAAATAAATAAAATCTGATAAAATGTAGGTTTGTTTTATCTTTAAAATGTATTATTTTTTTTAAATTTTATTTGTTTGACAGAAATACAGCCAGAGAGGGAACACAAGCAGCAGGAGTGAGAGAGGGAGAAGCAGGCTTCCTGCCGATCAGGGAGCCCAATGTGGGAATCGAGCCCAATGGAGGACTCAATCCCGGGTCTCCGGGATCATGACCCAAGCCAAAGGCAGAGGCTCAACCACTGAGCCACCCAGGCACCCCTAAAATATATTATTTTACAATCATTATGATTTTAGGTCAAGCTTATGTTATAAATTTAACAAGCTAAATTAGGAAAACAAAATTATAATCTTTAACTCTAATTTACTTATGCTGAGATAACCCTCACTGAATTTCTGTCAAGAACAGCCGCTCACGGGTTGCCTGAGTGGCTCAGTCATTAAGCGTCTGCCTTTGGCTCAGGTCATGGTCCTGGAGTCCGGGGATCCACCCCATACCTCTCTCACTCCCTTTGCTCATGTTCCCTCTCTAATTGTGTTTCTCTCTGTCAAATAAATAAAATCTAAAAATAAAAAAATTTAAAAAAGAATAGCCATTCATTTTTTCTGAATACAGTGGTAGTAAATCAAATGATAATGATAGAAGTAATTCCAAATAAATGAGGACCAAAACAATTTGTACTAATTCTCTTGGGAATATGATACTGTGTATATTGACTTTAGTTGTGTAGCCATAATTGAGGGTGAAATACCAGCGTAACCATATAATATTTGTGGAGATGTAGAGACTAATGTAAACTTAAATGGATCTTACATATAAACAATAAATAAGTTCAAAACCAAAGAGTTGTTTTAAAGAAAGAGCACTGAGTTAAAAAGCTAACAGAAGCATATGTTCAATATCCCACATAGATATTAGCAATTCTCAGCCCTTTTTTAGGTACCATTTCAGGCTGCTACCACTAAAAGACTACAAACAAAAATGTTTGCTTGGAAATATGGTGACTCTAAGGCAAAGAAAGTAGCTCAAAAGCCACTTTTCAAGGTTACAATAGCCCAACATAGATAGGTACTGGCTAATGATACAGAAGGCCAACTCATATAGCAAATAAAGCCACTCAAGTATTTTTCATTGTTAATATAGTTATTTTTAAACTATATTTATAATTTTTCCCATTCGCTACTGATACACACAACTAGTTCTGAACTATATAATATCCTAAGTTATCAACATTGTCAACATATGCGATTTGGAATTTAAATTAAAATTTTATATGAGTGTGTTCAGATGGCACGGCTCCAATGACAGGAAATGTTTTTGGAATAGCAACTCAAGGGCACCTGGGTGGTTCAGTGGGTTAAAGCCCCTGCCTTCGGCTAAGGTCATGATCTCAGGGTCCTGGGATCGAGTCCCACATCGGGCTCTCTGCTCAGCAGGGAGCCTGCTTCCTCCTCTCTCTCTGCCTGCCTCTCCACCCACTTGTGATCTCTCTCTCTTTCTGTCAAATAAATAAATAAATAAATCTTTTTTAAAAAAAAAGGAATAGCAACTCAGATAAAAGAGTATGAGCCAACATGTAAATCATCACACTACCTCCTTCAAAGACAAAGTCCCATTATTCCAAAAAAAAAAAAAGTCAACAGAATTAAACAGTGTGCTTAGTGACATAGCAAAAACAGGGTCATAATAAAAACTTATTCACTTAAATCTTATATAATTCTGTTTCTTATATAATGATATAAAAGTTGATGATAAAAATACTTATGTATAAGTACAGTGCTTATCAACAGGAGAAAGTCTGTAAAGAGTGTTTGCACTCAAAAATGAACTTCTTGTGCTGCTATAACATAAAAAAGCAGATTTCAAGGATATAAACTGAATGAACAGATTTGCTTATTTATCTGTTATTTTTGGCATTTTAAATGTTCTTAGTATTTTTATTGAAAGAAGGCATACAACTTCTTTTTTTCTAAGGCAGATAAGAGGAGCACTTTGCGTGGCTCAGTCAGTTAAGTATCTACCTTCTGTTCAGGTCATGATCCCAGGGTCCTGGGATCGAGCCCTACATTGGGCTCCTTGCTTGTCGGGCAGCCTGCTTCTCCCTCTCCCTCTCTGCCTGCCACTCCCCCTGCTTCTGCTCTCTCTGTCAAATAAATATATAAAATATTTAAAAATCAAATAAAATAAAGGCAGATAAGAGCAAAAGACAAAATTATTATAAAAGCTTCGAAGTACACATTTTGATATTCTATAATTTATTAATATTATCAAAGGAACAGGTGGTTTTGATATAACAAACACTGGTCTAATTTGATAAAATACCTGAATTTTAGTTTCCATTAAAAGGAGATCAAGTCATAAGAAATCAGTATCTGGGATCTATTAATTTCACTGATTTAGTTATAACTTGAAGTGATAAAATTGTTAGAATTTATGAAAAATGAAAAATTGAAGATGAATTTTGAAAATATAGAATCACTTGTTTAATTTTGAGTAAAATTTTAAAAAATTAGTATCCTGAGTTTGATGAGCTTGTCTTAAAATCTCTTCTTACATAGCCATCAAATACTTTTGAGACTGGTTTCTATATTAAAGTATTACTGAAATAGACCATAAACACAGTTTAGATATACATTCTTTCTTATAAATAGCATTATCAGCAATCTAACCAAGATTAAATAAATTAACAATCAAAACACAAGTCACATTGAGTTTCAATACGATAGATTTATCAAATTGAAATTTTAAATTTTGACGTACATAGTGTTCTTTTAAAGTGGGCATATTGGCATTTAATACAAGGGGACACTACTTCACTTATAACATTCTATGTAATTATAATGGAGGAGAAACAAAAACTTGTAATAGAAATTCTGTGTCAGTTGTTCTTAAACCTTTTGGTCTCTTTACATCTGAAAATTATTGGACTACAATTCAAGAACCACTGTTCTATATTAATCATGTAGATGCTTTATTCTGTATGCTTTTTTAAATTTTTATTTTTCTCACACTTTATTTTTACTACATTTTACTTTTAATTTTATAGTCTGCAAAGGATTGGAATTTTTTTAAAAATCTGGGTCTTTCGCCAACATAGTTTGAGAAGAATTGCTCTAATTCAACTCTGTATGACTAAGTTTGACATTTCTATTTCAATACTGAGTAATTCATGAGCCACTTTATTTGACAGAGAAAGTTCATTAGTGTTACACTGAAGTACTACATGAAAGCCATGATGACTGAATAGCTCATTAAAAACCAGGTATATGAAGAAAATCATCTAAATGCTCTTAACCTTTTATTCTGTTACAGAATGCCAAAGTTAAAAAGTCTAGTCCCTTTAAGAGGTCAAATACTGTTTTGTATAGATAAAAGAAGGGCAACAACTTTCATGTCCATCAACAATTAAGTAAATTATGACACATACATTTTACAGAATACTAGAGAGTCAGGAAGAATAAAGTAGCTCTATGTGTGCTGATGTACAATTATCTTCAAGATATATCTAAAAACTGCAGAAGCAAATTACAGAAGACTATGTGCTATAATCCCATTTCTATAAGTAAAAACTGGGGGATGTGTATACACAGCTCTATGCTTGTAACAGAGTTCTTTCTGAAAGACTCACAAGAACCTGGAAAAAGTGGTTGAGTTCTGAAGACTTAATTCTATTGTATTTCCATTTGTTCTATATATTTAGCATGTGCATTTGATTTTTTTAAAGTTAATTAACTTTTAGAGTAAATTTTCTAATCTTAAAAAAAATAGAAATCAAATTAGAAACTGAGAAACTGCTGCTAAATTAAGGGTCCCTTAATGAAAGTACAAACATCTACTCAGGGCCCTCTGTGTGTCAGACACTATTCTCAAGGTTGGAACACTGTACTAACTAAAGGTAATGTATGATCCTTGATTCAATCCTGGATTTAAAAACTGGTCCATAAGAAGTGTTAGGACAACTGAAGAAATTTGCATATGAACAGTGTATTTGATAAAAGCACTGCATCAATGTTAAATTTCCTAAATGTGGTAACTATACAGAGGTTATACAGAAGAGTGTCCTTGTTCCTAGGAGATGAAGTATTTAGGTCAAGTATTTAGGGGTAACATGATGATATCTAAATTGTCTCAAGTGATTCATTCAACCATAAAAAAATTATATGTAGGTATTAGACTTATGTATATATAAACATGTAGTTACATATGAGAGAAAAAGAGAAGTAAAACTAATGTGGGAAAAATGTTAAAAATTATTTAATCTGGGTAAAGATATTTGATTTATCATTATAGTACCCTTGCAACTTTATAGTAAACTTCAAATTTTTCAAAATAAAGACTTGTTGAAGATTTGTTCATGTGTCTGTTAGCCATCTGTATATCTTCTATGGAGAAGTGTCTCTTCATGTATCCTGCCCACTTTTTGATGTGTTCGTCTTCTTTTTGGATGTTGAGTTTGAGTAGTTCTTTATAGATCTTGGATATCAGCCCTTTGTCTGTATTTGCAAATATCCTCTCCCATTCCGTGGGTTGCCTCTTTGTTTTGTTGACTGTTTCCTTTGCTGTACAGAAGATTCTTATTTTGGTGAAGTCCCAAAATTTCATTTTCACTTTTGTCTCCTTTGCCTTTGGAGACATGTCTTGAAAGAAGTTGCTGTGGCCGATGTCAAGAGGTTACTGCCTGTGTTCTCTTCCAGGATTTTGATAGATTCCTGCCTCACGTTGAGGTCTTTCATCCATTTCAAGTTTGCTTTTGTGTGTGATGTAACAGAATGGTCTAGTGTCATTCTTCTATACGCAGCTATCCAATTTTGCCAGCACCATTTATTGAAGAGACTGACTTTTTTTTCCACTGGATATTTTTTCCTGCTTTGTCAAACATGATTTGACCATAGATTTGTGGGTCCATATCTGGACTCTCTACTCTGTTCCATTGGTCTATTTGTCTGTTTTTGTGCCAGTACCATGCTGTCTTGGTGATCACAGCTTTGTAATAAAGCCTGAAGTCAGGTAATGTGATGTCCCCAGCTTTGTTTTTCTTCTTCAGCAATTCCTTAGCGATTCGGGGTCTTTTTTGGTTCCATATAAACTTTAGGATTGTTTGTTCCAACGCTTTGAAGAATGTTGGTGGAATTTTGATCGGAATGGCATTGAAAGTATAGATTGCTGTAGGCAGTATAGACATTTTGACAATGTTTATTTCTTCTGATCCATGAGCATGGAATGCTCTTCCATCTTTTTGTGTCTTCTTCAATTTCTTTCATGAGTGTTCTGTAGTTCCTCGAGTACAGATCCTTAACTTCTTTGGTTAGGTTTATTCTTAAGTATCTTATGGTGTTTGGAGCTATAGTAAATGGAATCGATTCTCTGATTTCCCTTTCTATATTTTCATTGTTAGTGTATAAGAACGCAACTGATTTCTGTGCATTGATTTTGTATCCTACCACATTACCAAATTGTTCTTTGAGTTCTAGTAGTTTGGAAGTAGCAGACACATGAAAAAATGTTCAACATCACTAGCTATCAGGGAAATTCAAATCAAAACCATGCTGATACCACCTTACACCAGTCAGAATGGCCAAAATTAACAAGACAGGAAACAACAAGTGTTGGAGAGGTTGCAGAGAAAGGGGAACCCTCTTATACTATTGGTGTGAATGCAAGTTGGTACAGCTGCTTTGGAAAACAGTGTGGAGAGTCCTTCAAAAATTAAAAATAGAACTACCCTATGACCCTGCAATTGCACTACTGAGTATTTACCCCAAAGATACAGATGTAGTGAAAATAAGGGCCATATGTACCCCAATGTTCATTGCAGCCATGGCTACGATAGCCAAACTGTGGAAAAAGCCAAGGTGCCCTTCAACAGATGAATGGATAAAGAAGAAGTGGTACATATATACAATGGAATACTGCACCTCCATCAAAAAGGATGAAGATCCAACTTTTGTAGCAACATGGACTGGATTGGAAGAGATTATGCTGAGTAAAATAAGCCAAGTAGAGAAACTCAAGTATCACATGGTTTCACTTACTTGCAGTGCATAAGGGGTAATATAGAGGACAGTAGGAGAAGGAAAGGAAATGGGAAGTAGGGTAATTCGGGGAGAGACACGAAACATGAGAGACTTCGGACTCAGAAACAAACTGAGCGTCCTGGAGGGAAGGGGGTGAGGGGATAGGAGAGCCTAGCGGTGGGTACTGAGGGCACGTATTGCATGGAGCACTGGGTGTGGGGCATAAACAATGAATCTTGAAACACTGAAAAAATAAAATAAATTTTCAAAAATTAAAAGAAATAAAGACTTGTTAAAACAAGAGAGCTTTCCTTCCATCCATCACAATTCAGTATAAAGACCATTAGATGGAACTCACTGAGCAATCAGATGTCTGCTTCATGGGTGAAAAGGTGTTAGACGGTAGAGAGGTAACACCAACATTAAGGAGAGCACATGATATGATGAGCAATGGGTGTTATACGCAACTAATAAATCATTGAACACTACATCAATAGCTAATAATGTACACTGCATGTTGGCTATTGAGTTTAAAGAGAAAAAAAAAAAAACAACAATGGTCCAGCAAAAGCTATGGAGCCCAAAAGAGATAAGAGGAAAGTCCCCATGAGTGAGAGAAGGCAGCAGCAGCATTGGCAGATTGGCAAAAAGAAGAGGGATTGTTCAAATGAGGAAATATATGGAAGATAATGGGAAGCAAGTTTCTCATTGTTGGAGAATGGAATTATAAATATGGAAAGCCAGAAAAATGGTAAACTTCCTCCTATGGACTGGAATCACTAGTATAAACTCATGATTTTCACTTTTTACACCTGTACGTTTACAGATACTAAATAGACATATTCTGGTGATCATTTTGCAACATACACAAATACCAAATCATTATATGGTACACCTGAAGCTAATATGATGTTATATGTCCATTATACCCCAGAAAAAAAAATAAATCAAAAAATCCTAAAGCATCCATTCACACACACAAAAATTATTAGAACTAATAAAAGTAGTTCAGCAAGGTCACAGGACCCAAAGACCAACATAAAAAAAAAATCAGTTTATTTCTATACTTAGCAAGGAACAATGTGAAAATGAAATTAATAAAACAATTTTATTTGAAATAGCACCAAAAATGATACCATATTTAGAGATATATTTGACAAAAGAAGCATAAGCCTAATTCACTAAAAACAATGCTGAAAGATGATGAAAGACCTAGATAAATGGAATGGCATCCCATATTTACTGAATGAAGGATATAATATTACTTAGAAGATAATCTTTGTGATTCTGGATTAGGCGACACTTTCTTAGGTATCTAAGAAACTAAAGCATATGAATACATATTAAAAATAGATAAGCTGTATAGCATCAAAATTTATGACTTTTATGTATTAAAAGCCACCATCAAAAAAGTAAAATGATAAGCCACAGAAGAAAATATTTACAAATCATATAAATAGGAGTCTAGTGTCAAGAATAAAGAATTATTGCAATTCAACAACAATAAAAAGACAAATCACCCAATTTTAAAATGGGCAAAGGATTCAAATAGACACTTCTCCAAAGAAGAAATACAAACAGCCATCAAGCATATGAAGATGCTCAGCATCATTAGTCATCAAGAAAATACAAATCAAAGCCTCAATGGGATACCACTGCATACTCCTTCATATGGCTATAATAACAAAGACAGAAAATAACAACTGTTAACATGAATATGAAAAATAAATAAATATGCACAGCCAGTGGAAATATAAAGCAGTGCAGCTGCTTTGGAAAACAGTTTGACAATTCCTCAAAAAATTAAACATAGCATTTCCATATGACCAAGCAATCCCACTCCTGGAATTGAAAAACCTACATTTTACACAGATGTGTACAGTAGGCTTATTCATAATAGTCAAAAACTGGAAACAACCCACATATCCATCAGCCGGTGAACAGAGAAGCAAAATGTGGTATTCACACAGTCAAATATTATTTCATTAAAAAAGGTATTAAGTACTGATACATGCTAAACATAAGTGAACCCTGAAAACACTATGTTAGTAGAAAGATATTAGATATAAAAGGCCATATGATATGTGATTCCATTTATAAAATGTCTAAGACAGGTAAATCCACAGATACAGAACATAGATTAGTAGTTGCCAAGGGGTGGGAGTGACTACTACTGGTATGGAGTTTCTTTGGGGGGTAATGAAAATGTTCTACAGTTAGACAGTGGTAATGGTTGTACAACCTAGAGAATACAACAAAACCATCAAATTGTACCTTGTAAATGGGTGAATTTTATAGTATGTGAATTATAGTTCAATAAAATACATAGGTAGGTAGGCAGGTAATTAGGTGGGTAAGTAGATGGATGGATGATAGATAAGGAACGGGCCTTTGGTTGAAATAATAATAGTAATAAAAATAATGGCTGGCATTTTGTATCCTAGATCAATATCAGACTGGTCAATGAGCTTGCTGACTTTAACTAATATTATTAGTTAAATGGGGAAGAATCTTAGACAGATAGGGCCCAGAAACAGCCAATTCTGCTCCCAATTTGAAGTAACCAGCTAATAAGTATGAACAATGGGTCCCCTTTAGCCTGCAAGTCCAAGAGTTGGTCAGACAAAGCAGATGAAACTAGGGGTTACATTCTTATTGAGGGTCATCAGAGTCACCTTACAGGCAATACAATGGCACTAAATTCATATCTTTCAATAGTTAGCCTGAATATAAATGGTCTAAGTGCCCCGATCAAAAGACACAGGGTATCAGAATGGATAAAAAAACAAGACCCATGGATATGCTGTCTCCAAGAAACTCATTTTAGTTCCAAAGAAACCTGCAGATTTAAAGTGAGGGAGTGGAAAACAATTTACTATGCTAATGGACATCAAAAGAAAGCTGGGGTGGCAATCCTTACATCAGACAAATTAGATTTTAAGCCAAAAACTATAACAAGAGATAGGAAGGACACTATATCATATTTAAAGGGTCTGTCCAACAAGAAGATCTAACAACTGTAAATACCTATGCTGCTAACATAGGAGCAG
The DNA here is from genome assembly GCA_004023965.1 of Spilogale gracilis. NCBI lineage: Eukaryota > Metazoa > Chordata > Mammalia > Carnivora > Mephitidae > Spilogale > Spilogale gracilis. The sequence continues at coordinate 40,765 of PITA01010948.1, read as the reverse complement.
CCAATTATATAAACCAACTAAAAACTAAATCAAAGAAACACATCAATAATAATAATACCATAATAGTAGAGGACTTTAATAACCCCCTCACTGAAATGGACAGATCATCTAAGCAAAAGATTAGCAAGGATATAAAGGCTTTAAATGACACACTGGACCAGATGGACATCACAGATATATTCAGAACATTCCATCCCAAAGCAGCAGAATACACATTCGTCTCTAGTGCACATGAAACATTCTCCAGAGTAGATCACATCTTGGGTCACAAATCAGGTCTCAACCAGTACCAAAAGACTGGTATCATTCCCTGCATATTTTCATACCACAATACTTTGAAGCTAGAACTTAACCACAAGAGGCAAGCTGGAAAGAACTCAAATACATGGAGACTAAAGAGTATCTTACTAAAGAATGAATGGGTGAGCCAGGAAATTAATGAAGAATTTAAAAAATTCATGGAAACAAATGAAAATGAGAACACAACTATCCAAAATCTTTGGAACACAGCAAAGTCAGTCCTGAGAGGAAAGTACATAGCAAAACAAGCCTTTCTCAAGAAACAGGAAAGGTCTCAAGGACACAACCCAACCCTACACCTAAAGGAGCTGGAGAAAGAATAGCAAAGAGAGCCTAACCCAGCAGAAGAAGAGAAATAATAAAGATCGGAGCAGAAATCAATGAAATGGAAACCAAAAGAACAGTAGAACAAATTAACGAAACTAGGAGCTGGTTCTTTGAAAGAATTAACAAGATTGATAACCCCCTGGCCAGCATTATCAAAAAGAAAAGAGAAAGGGCCCAAATTAATAAAAACATTAATGAAAGAGGAGAGATCACAACTAACACCAAAGACAAACAATTATAAGAACATATTATGAGCAATGATACATCAGCAAATTTGACAATCTGGAAGAAATGTATGCATTCCTAGAGACATATAAACTACCAAAACTGAATCAGGAAGAAATAGACAACCTGAACAGACCCATAATCAGTAAGGAGATTGAAGCAGTCACCAAAAATTTCCCAATAAATAAGAGCCCAGAGCCAGAAGGCTTCCCAAGGGAATTCTACCAAACGTTTAAAGAAGAATTAATACTTATTCTCCTAAAACTGTTCCAAAAAATAGAAATGGAAGGAAAACTTCCAAACTCATTTTATGAGGACAGCATTACCTTGATCCCAAAACTAGACAAAGACTCCATCAAAAAGGAGAATTACAGACCAATATCCTTCATGAACACAGATACAAAAATTCTCACCAAAATACTAGCCCATAGGATCCAACAGTACATTAAAAGGATTATTCACCATGACCAAATGGGATTAATTCCTGGGCCACAAGGTTGGTTAAATATCTGCAAATCAATCAATGTGATATAGTACATTAATAAAAGAAAGAACCAGAACCATATGATCCTCTCAATAGATGCCAAAAAAGTATTTGACAAAGTACAGTATCCTTTCTTGATCACAACTCTTCACACTGTAGGGATAGAAGGCACATTCTTCAATATCATAAAAGCCATCCATGAAAAACCCACAGTGAATATCATCCTTAATGGGGAAAAACAAAGAGCTTTTCCCCTAGGGTCAGGAACACAGCAGGGCTGTCCACTATCACCACTGCTATTCAACATAGTATTAGAAGTCCTAACTTCAGGGGCGCCTGGGTGGCTCAGTTGGTTAAGCGACTGCCTTCGACTCAGGTCATGATCCCAGAGACCTGGGATCAAGTCCCACATCGGGCTCCCTGCTCGGCAGGGGGCCTGCTTCTCCCTCTCTCACTCCCCCTGCTTGTGTTCCCTCTCTGGCTGTGTTTCTCTCTGTCAAATAAATAAATAAAATCTTTAAAAAAAAAAAAAAAGAAGTCCTAACTTCAGCAATCAGACAACAAAAAGAAATAAAAGGTATCCGAATCGGCAAAGAAGAAGTCAAACTCTAATTCTTTGCAGATGATATGATACTTTATGTGGAAAACCCAAAAGACTCCACTCCAAAACTGTTAGAACTCAAACAGGAATTCCGTCAAGTGTCAGGATATAAAATCAATGCACAGAAATCATATATACACCAACAGCAAAACAGAAGAAAGAGAAATTAAGAACTCAATCCCATTTATAATTGCACCCAAAACCATAAGATACCTAGGAATAAACCTAACCAAAGAGGCAAAGAATCTGTACTCAGAAAACTATAAAGTACTCATGAAAGAAACTGAGGAAGATACAAAGAAACGGAAAAACCTTCCATGCTCATGGATTGGAAGAATAAATATCGTGAAAATGTCTATGCTACCTGGAGCAATGTACACATTTAATGCAATCCCTATCAAAATACCATCCGTATTTTTCAAAGAAATGGAAAAAAAACATCCTAAAATTTATATAGAACCAGAAAAGACCCCGAATAGCCAGAGGAATGTTGAAAAAGAAAACTAAAGTTGGTGGCATCACGATTCCAGACTTCAAGCTGATTACAAAGCTGTAATCATCAGACAGTATGGGACAGGCACAAAAACAGACACATAGATCAATGAAACTATTCTGTTACAGAGCCCAGAAATGGACCTCAAGTCTATGATCAACTCATCTTCAACAAAGCAGGAAAGAATGCCCAATGGAAAAAAGACAGTCTTTTCAACAAATGGTTTTGGGAAAATTGGACAGCCATACACAGAAGAATGAAAATGAACCATTCTACCACATACAAAAATAGACTCAAAATGGATGAAAAACCTCAATATGAGACAGGAATCCACCCAAATCCTTGAGGAGAACACAGGCAGCAACCTCTTTGACCTCAGCTGCAGCAACTTCTTCCTAGAAACATCGCCAAAGGAAAGGAAAGCAAGGGAAATAAATGAACTATTGGGACTTCATCAAGATCAAAAGCTTTTGCACAGCAAAAGAAACAGTCAACAAAACCAAAAGACAATTGAAAGAATGGGAGAAGATATTTGCAAATGACTTATCAGATAAAGGGCCAGTATCCAAAATCTATAAAGAACTTATCAAACTTAACACCCAAAGAACAAATAACCCAATCAAGAAATGGGCAGAAGGCACAAACAGACATGCTGCAAAGAAGACATCCAAATGGTCAAAAGGCACATGAAAAAGTATTCAACGTCACTTAGCATCAGGTAAATACAAATCAAAACCACAGTGAGATACCATCTTACACCAGTCAGAATGGCTAAAATTAACAAGTCAGGAAACAGCAGATGTAGCAAGGATGTGTGGAAAGGGGAACCCTCCTACACTGTTGGTGGGAATGCAAGCTGGTGCAGTCACTCTGGAAAACAGTATGGAGATTCTTCAAAAAGTTAAAAATAGAGGAGTGCCTGGGTGACTCAGTAGATTAAGCGACTGCTTTCGGCTCAGGTCATGATCCTGGAGACCCGGTATCAAGCCCCACATCGGGCTTCCTGCTCAGCAGGAAGCCTGCTTCTCCCTCTCTCAGTCCCTCTGCTTTTGTTCCCTCTCTAGCTGTGTTTCTCTCTGTCAAATAAATAAATAAAATCTTAAAAAAAAAGTTAAAAATAGAGCTACCCTACAACCCACCAATCACACTACTGGGCATTTACCCTAAAGATCCAAATGTAGGATCCAAAGGGGCATGTGTACCTGAATGTTTATAGTATCAATGTCTGCAATATCCAAACTATGGAAGGAACCTACATGTCCATCAACAGATGAACAGATAAAGAAGATGTGGTATATATATACATATACAGTGGAATATTATGCAGCCATCAAAAAGAATGAAATCCTGCCATTTGCAACAACATGGATGGAACTGGAGGGTATTATGCTGAGTGAAGTAAGTCAATCAGAGAAAGACAATTATCATATGATCTCTCTGATATGAGGAATTTTAGAGGCAGGTCAGGGATCGTGGGGGGTAGGAAAGGGCAAAAAATGAAAGAAGGTGGGGCTGGGGCGGTAGACAAACCATAAGAGACTCTTGATCTCAGGAAACAAACTGAGGGTAGCTTGGGGTGTGGGAGGAGGGATAGGGTTGCTGGGTTATTGAATAAATAAATAAATAAATAAATAAATAAATAAATAAATAAATAAATAAATAATAAAAGTAGAAAGAATCCTTAAAGCTATATTCTTAAAGGATTTGACTCAACTGCAGTAAAAACATAGACATAACAGGTGACTATATCCATCTGTAGAAAAGACCAATTCCAAGGAGCATTTTATAAAAAATGCACCACTAATGGAACCCAAGGATCTGACAAGAACACCTCAGGGTTTTTTAAAAAGCTTTAACTTCAGTTTATTTAATCCATAACATGTGTTGTGGACCACAGGGAACTAGAAGATGAAAATACATGATGCCTGTCCTCAAGTACCTCAGGGTCTAGAAGTACTTAATGTAAAGTGCCTTAACTTAAAATTTTTAACAAAACAAGATAATATGATAGAGAAAAGAACAAAGAACACAGAGGCAGGAACCCTTCGTGTGGGGAGGAAGCCCAGAAAGTTGACATTTGAGATGAAAGTGTTAAACGTTGTGTATTAGTTTCCTGAGGTTGCTGCACAACATACCACAAGCTGGTTGGCTTAAACATCAGAAGTTTATTGTCAAAGAAGGAAAGAAAGGAAGAAATTATTGTCTCATGGCTCTGGAGGCTAGAAGGCCAAGATCAAGATGTGGGTAGGAACACAGTCCCACGGAAGGTACTAAGGCAGAATCTGTTCCAGGCCCCTCTCTCAGCCTCTGCTAGTTTCTTGTATTGTGGCAGCATCATTCCAACCTTAAAATGGCTTTCTTCCTATGTGTGTCTGTCTCTGTATTCAAATTACCTCTTTTATAAGGACATCATATTGAATTAGTCCTAATAACTGCATTTTTTAAAAGATTTTATTGATTTATTTATTTCACAGAGACACAGTGAGAGGCAACACAAGTAAGGGAGCAGGAGAGGGAGAAGCAGACTTCCTGCTGAGCAGGGAGCCCGATGCTTGGGCTGGATCCAAGGACCCTGGGATCGTGATCTGAGCTGAAGGCAGATACCCAAACACTGAGCCACCCAGGTGCCCCTAATAACTGCATTTTAACTTCACCCTATTTCCAAATAAAATCACAGGTACTGGTGGTTACAATTTCAACATTCTTTTTTTTTTTTTTTTTTTTTTTTTGGCAAGATGAACTGATGGGGGAAGTGCAAGGCACAGTTCAACCTGCAATAACTTGTCAAGTGGATAAACAGGGACTAAGAACTCTGGGCAGGGAAGAAAACATAAACAGTAGGACGGGAAAGAGGAATTGCATAAAACGAGGGTGAACCAGTAAGAAGAACCTAGATCATGAGAGTATCAGACACTCTTTGAAGTGTATCCTCTGTACAGAGGATAGAAGCCACAGAAAGACCACTCCACTTGCAGTGGGAAGGATAGATGGACAGGGGCTACACATGAGACAGGGAAACTATTTGTGAGGTTATTGTAGATGATGTAAAAGGGTGACTGCACTTTGGGAGAGAGAAAAGACCAGAGTAAAGGGATATATATTGATTGCCACCAGAGGCTGTTCACTATATATTACCTCATTTAAATCTCACAGCAACCCTATGTCATAGGTAATGATCCTTCCATTGTAATAAGTCACTGAGAAACTCACATTTAACCCAAGGTCACATTCTAAGTAAGTAGTAGAGTATCCAACTACAGGTTTCTCTAACTAAAAGGCCAAAAAGTCTAGTGAAAATGTTTACAGTTCAGGAGTGCCAGAAATAATTAAAAGAAATAACAGAGAGATTCAGAACAATCCATATATTAAGTGAACTTTGTGTTGGAGAGAATAAATATTATGTATTTACAAAAAAAAAATAACTTAAAAACTTACAAGATACTGGTAAAAGTTGTTATGCGGAAGGTAGAGTACTGGGAGCAGAGAAAGAAGAAAAGTAGGAAGAAGAGTAGGAAGAGAACCCTTACCACATACTTTTTATATTGTTTTGATTTTTTTACCCATGTGAATATACTTCCTTTTCAAAAGGCAACATTAAATATTCTATAAAGGAAAAACAATTCAGGGCGCCTGGGTGGCTCTGCTGGTTAAGCAACTGCCTTCAGCTCAGGTCATGATCCTGGAGGCCTGGGATCGAGTCCCGCATCGGGGTCCCAGCTCCATGGGGAGTCTGCTTCTCCCTCTGACCTTCTCCCTTCTCATGCTTCTCTCACTCTCTCTTGCAAATAAATAAGATCTTTTTAAAAAAAGAAAATAGAAAAAAACAATTCAATGTTATAGTCAGAATATATAAAATTATACAGGTACTTAGAAACTGGCTTTGACTTTTTGGTAAAATCCCACAATATTAACCTTGTTTCTCTAACATGCCTGATTTGTCATTATCACTGTACATTTTATTTAATGTTGTTTAGAGCAAAGAGAAAACATCTTTAAAGATGCGCTGTCAGTTAAAAAGATAACTAAATCCAATAACAATGTAGAAAAAAATAGAATCAATAATCTCTCATTTTGTTAAGCCACTAATCCCCGTGAAACATAAAATCGATGAATTTATTTAGCCATAGAAAGAAATCGCATGCAAAGGAGTGGGGTGGTGGGAGGAGAGTCTTATTAAAGTTATACCAGAAGTAATAGCTGGTTCTTAATAAAATACAATATTAAGAATTTAAAATCTTGCTGTTTAAAATGAAGAAACATACAGCGGGGAAAGGATACAGAATTAATGCACTTCTATTTCCATTTAATTACCATAGTCATTAATTAAAATCAAAACTTGGTTCACACAAATATTCCACAATTTCTCTACTCTGCAATTCTTGTTTTATCAGAGCAAAGAAATATAACTAGTTGGTACTGAGAGTGGGAAGAAAATCCTTACAGCAACATGAATGGCTCTTAGACCACAGTTATTACAATTTCAACCCTTTTATACTAAATGGCACTTTCAGTGAAAATGATGGCCATGCAAGAGTGAAGAGTGAGAGAAGGGTTGCTTAGTCAATTCTTATTTTTAAAAAAATCTTTAAAAAAAATGCTCTTTTAAAACTTAAAGGTCATAAAGCACGTCTCTTAAAATAAGGTGTCTGGTTTTTGTCCTTCATCATTCATGTATTCCTTTCTCCCGTAACTGCTATTGGAGACATAATATCTCCAAACATACTGCCAAACAAGAATTCCAAAAATGTCTTTATTGATTGGATACTCTGCCCAGTGAAAAATTATTTTTTTATTGCAAATGGCTGTCAGAACTATTTTATTGCTCTCCTAAAGGCTCAATCTGTAATCATACACATACTTCTCTACCCTGAGAAGAAAATGAATTAAATGACTGCCTCTCTTTCTCAGACTGTGTTTTATGCCATTTTAGGAGCTAAACTGTGGATGTGAAAGTAACTGATACTCTGCATTTGGTGCCTTTTCCTTGAAGATCTTACAGTCTTAGAGAGATCACCAGGGAGAGAAGGCTTGCAAATCGGCTTCAAGTATGTTCCTTTTACTTTAAATCTCTTCAGGAAAATTGTTCCCACATTTAACTTCTGGAGGTAACAATAAAGTCTACAAAACCTTGTATAAAAGGAATTTCCACATGGCTGTTTGTATTAAAAGATACAAATAGCACTTTCCTCTTCTATTGTCTTCAAAACAGAAGTATGTATTCAACAAGAACTGTCTGGTTGATATAGGATAAACTGAAGGATATATAATATTAGCCCTGTCTCCAAATACTTTCTCCAACCCATCTGAAAATTTAGCATTAAACATTTTTCCATCTTAGTTTAAAGCGTTATCTCTCTAGAAACCCTTTGTAAAAGTTCAAATAGGAGTAAAAGATTAACAAACTTAAATATCCTCAAAAACTAACATTTTGGGAGCAATCAGGCCACTGGTTTATTTTCTAACATGATAACCAAGAAAATGGCCAACAGTATGTGTTTAGCTTTAATAAAGGGAGAAAGCATAAGTCTAAGTATTGGCCATCATAAAAATAGGACAGGACAAGGTGCTATCGTAGGAAAGGGACCATAGGAAATATATCAGGGGGAGCTAAGAATGGGGAATGCTAAGAGAAGATGGGAAAGGACAAAAAAATGGATTTGCCTTTTTCACTTTGCATACTGGTGGCTCTGTTATCAACTTTCCATTACCTACATGTCAATAATCAACTTGAAATACTATCTTTGACCCATCTTTCACTCCAGTGTGCTATTTTCTTGACACCAAAAATGTTTTTAAGCTAGGTCCTCCAAGGAGTTCACACGGGTATCAAAAATTATTTAAAAGGTAAACAGGGTGGGTGCCTGGGTGGCTCAGTTGGTTAAGCATCCGACTCTTGGTATCAGCTCAGGTCTTGATCTCACAGTCGTGAGTTCAAGCCCCAGCTGGGCACCACACTGGGCGTGGAGCCAAATAAATAAATAAATAAATAAATAAATAAATAAATAAAAGTAAACAAGGAAGGGAGACAGATCTACTGGGGAAAAAACAGATTTCAACACAAAATAGAAAGAAGCACAAGTTACTTGATATTTTAGGTTATTTGTGACATGATGTTTTAAATGAAAAAAGTTAAGAAAAATAAATTAATATTTTCTTATGAATGGAAAAAGTATCTCATAGCAAATGCTACTACAAATTACAAAGATTTAACTGATAACTTTTAAACAGACCTACTTTTCATAGTAGATGTGCTAAGATTTCACCTTTCATGTATAATACTGTTTTTTAAAAATCAGCTGACAGTCCTTCTCTTCTGTGAAGATAAGGTTTACTTTTGTTTCTGAATAGAACCTATCACATTCTTACAACTCCATGAATGAGATTCTCCTAACCCTAAGTTAGCAAGTGAGAGAGCTGCATTCTCTTTCAGATGTCTCGGGCACAACTGTAAAGTTAAATCCGTAATCATGGCCAAATCACTATTGTCCATAAAACTACTATTGTCCATAAAACTACTTATGCTTAAAGTAATAGCATTTCCTCTTCCAAAATCATCAGTACCTAGGGCTGTATGTGATATTTGACTTGCATTATCCTTAGAACAATACCTGGAGTGAGTATCTTTACAAAGCACTTTTCCAAAAACGTCTACTTAAGATAATGAAGTGGCTAAAACCAAATACCAAAATATTAAGGATGGCAATTGTTATGTGAAATTTAAAATTATAAGCAAATGTTCTTCTTTGTGACTGCCTAGAATTTATGAATTTTTCACAATTAGAAAACATTGTTGTAATAAGGAAAAATATATATGGTTAATTTCAATCTTTGACAATGAAATTTCCCAAACAAAACTAGTACTTCTCCATGAATGCAAATTTTATGTTATTAGTACTTCTTTTCTAGTATTTAGCCTTTTTTTCCATATACTCTATTTTCTTATATTGATATGTCATAGATTACAAACTTTCTGAGGACACAGTCAGAATCATACACATGTTTGTATGTCGTATTTGGTAAGTGAAAGTGCCTCGCTTTTGGTAAGTGATCAGCAGCTATTTGAGGAATGAATAATACTTCCATGAACGCAAAAGGGTATAACTGATAAATTCCACTGGTGTTTGCCAGAAGTGGTAAAATGTCAAAAAACTTATTTAAAAAAAAAAAAAAGATTTTATTTATTTATTTGACAGAGAGATCACAAGTAGGCAGAGAGGCAGGCAGAGAAAGAGGAGGAAGCAGGCTCCCTGCCGAACAGAGAGCCAGCCCCATGCGGGCCTCAATCCTAGGACCTAAGATCACGACCTGAGCCGAAGGCAGAGGCTTAACCCTCCGAGCCACTCAGGCCCCCTCAAAAGACTTCTATACTGATTACTAAATCTTATAATCCTTATGCAATAAGCAGAAAGATTTACTAAAAGTATCAATTATAATTTCAATTCATTAATTCAAGACAATTGTCAGGGAACATCATGAAAATAAACCCTAAATTGGCCTCCCATACTGGTGAGAGAGAAGAAATAAAGAAAGAAGAAAAAAAAGCTACCCAAACCAATTTTTAAAAACAATGTAAACTACTGGTTGCCAAACTTTTTGAATCATGGTAACCTTTAGAATCTGATTTACTTTTTCATGACGTACCTATGCCAGAAGGAATACATTAAGAGTTCTGGTAGGTACAAACAACTTAATAACTATCTATTTCCCATTTTTTTAATCGCCATCTGGAAGGTCAAGTCACACAAATTAAAAAAATATATATTTTAATCTTGACCACATTTACTTACTAATGGGATAATGTGTGTCTACTGATCACTGCACAACTTCTCAAGCCTTGGAATCTAGTTGAAAACTGTCACTCTCATTTCTTGTCACACAATTATTGTCAATGGTGCCTGCTCAGTAAAACAGTAATCGCCAAAAACCCAGCTTCCCAAAGATACTGCCTAAACAAAGGGAATGTCGTATGACCTAATGTTGGAACTGTGAACCATCCCAGAGAAGTAACTGATATATCACTGTGTTTCCCTCGAACATTTAAAATATCCTGCAGTACCCCTGTGAGTTACCTTCAGGGGCCCCGGGTGCCTCAGTGTATTTTGGGAACAGTGGATTCCAAGCTTGGTGTGCTATTCCTTGTCATCATGGTTAGTTCTGTATTAACCAATTGTTTGTGGTAGAAAATTCCATTATTATCAACTAAGCAAAGCTTAAAGTAAATTAGAAAATCTAGTAAAGGGAAATAGGATATTTTAGAAGACTTTTGATAGCTCTTGGATTTGGATAATTCATTCAGCTATTCTAATATACATGATTTATTTTCTCCTCAGCTTCTGAGGTCCCTATCCCAATTCAAGAGTCGTATGAAAAATTTAAAGATGATTCCATGTAAAGGCAAAATAATGACCCTTGAGAGGTCAGGCACCTAACACCTCCAATACCGGTCTAAGACTATTTAGAGCTACCTCACCAAAAAACACCTAGGCAAGGTGAGGAATATACAATGATATAAACCAAGTTCTTAATTGCCTCACTGTTGATGCATAATGCCAGATCCCCAATATCAGTGAATCTGTGTGAGCAGAATGCAAATAATATCGACAAGTGGAAAAACTATGTATGCATGGACAGAATTTCTTTCTTGGCATAGCACAAAAATGTCATGAGCTTTAAGCAAAAAATAAAGAAGCAGAAATTATTGCTTTGTACATTTTTCCAATTAAAAAATAAATATCCTAAAGCTTTTGAGTATGTGGAAGGATTCTGAAAAAATTACCATGATTGCCCTCTATCCCAAAACAGCTGTTCCTGTAGGGTTAGCATTTCATTAGTCCCTATAACCTAGCTTAGTATTACCATATAATCACCTAAAAAACTACAAGTTAGGCAGTCCTCTATTTTTTTTTTTTTTAGTATTTGTTTATTTATTTGAGATAAAGAGAGAGTGGAGGACAGGGCAGAGGAAGAAGGAGACAGAAAACCTAAAGTAGACTCCATGCTGAGCACAGAGCCTGACACAGGACTCAAACTCACAACCTTGAGATCACAACCTGAGCCAAAGCCAAGAGTCGGATACCCAACTGATTAAGCCACCCACGAGCTGCTTTATGGCCCTCTATTTCTAAATAAATTTTAATTTCCACCTACCAAAGGTTTTGAACCTCCAAACCTCCCCTTATTTTGCTCCTTTCTTATTTAATGTTTATCTGTGAGAATCACGAAGGATCCCAGTTTTACAGAGCATTATTGTTCTTTCTTCTAACTCTATCTCATTCTTCATTGCTATCCAGGTTTTTTTTGTTACAGTACATAGCCTAATATTCTCCCAGGGGGGTGTAATGACATTATAATCAGAGTAAGGGTTATTTTCACCTTAGTCAAACTGGAATGGAACTAGAGTAAAAACAACTAGGGGCTTGGGGGTAGAGATGGGGAGGAGTCTAATGACAGAAAGGAATCCCAGGAAACTCCAAGCAAAGGTCACAGCATAGCTGAAGGCTGAGACAGGCTCACTTGGACATAGAGGCAGTAATCTACACATCTTTCGCTCTTAGCACTTAAAAAGCAGTTTCCAGTTCCCATGTACCATATTTCCTTCCTAGTTACATCTTCAGTCTTGTCCTGTGAGGCTGAGAAAACACTCTGTGAGAGAAAAGACCATACTGCACCACTCTGGTGTAGACTGGTCACTCACAGATGGTATGTTGAGGGCATGTTCTCACATTACTCTTCAAACATTTAGAAACTTGAAATAAGACTGAAGAGAACCCAAGACAGGGCTTAAGGCCTCGCCTCCAAGCAAGCCTATGTTTTAATTATAACACTTCTGTTCTTAAAGATTTCCTCAGAAGCACCACTCTCCACATTAACCCTCTTTCCATCACCCAATCCACTACTTTTTCTGGGGCTGTAGAATGGATCTACTACCTTTCTTAATTTAAACCCATTTTCTTTGGAGCTATCATCCATGTGGGATAAAATGCCTGGGTGTAAAGTTTCCAGCTGCTGCACTTAGTGAACTAAATGACCATTTAAAATACCACATAGTTGAAGCTTTTGGAGGGGAGGGGGGTGGAGGGATAGGGGAGCCTGCTGATGGGTATTAGGGAGGGCACGATATGCATGGAGCACTAGGTGTGGTGCATAAACAATGAATCTTGGAACACTGAAAAAATAAAATAAAACTGAAAAAAATAAAGAAAGAAAATACCACATAGAACAATGAATAACGCACAGCAGGTGCCCAACAAATGTGTGTTGAATAACTAAATAAATGATGAAAATGAATATTCATTAAAAATAACTCTAGCATCAAATAAAGGTTTTTTTTAAATATTTTATTTATTTATTGGACAGAGAAAGAGATCACAAGCAGGCAGAGAGAGAGGAGGAAACAGGCTCCCCGCGGAGCAGAGAGCCCGATGCGGGATTCAATCCCAGGAACCTGAGATCATGACCTAAGCCAAAGGCAGAAGTTTTAACCCACTGAGCCATCCAGGTGCCCGCATCAAATAAATTTTATTGATAAAAAGAACAACACATTTTAAAACTTGTACTATAATCGATTAAGTTGTGTTTTGTGACTATTGGCAGATCTAGATATAATGAGATCCAGATACAATGCTTAACAGGTAAAACCTCATGGCATAGTGACTGGCATGACATCATTCAAATCTGGTGAATGAATTTACTTAGTAACTTCATCAAATTTATTCACTCCAAATTCCATACCTACCTAAGTTGTATCTTAAACATAAAATTCTCTTAGATTGTATATAAATGTGAATCTGAACACTATTATACAGCAAAAGAAAGCATTTCTCTGAAATTTCTCATCATGATTCCCACATTTTTTATTTTTCCTTATTTTCAACAGAGAAAACTTTCTTGTCCAGTTTATGTAAAATGTGGTTACTTGCCTCTAAAATGAGAAAAAGACAGAGTTATTCCTCCACCTTGTGGACTACTAAGGTATTGCTACTTCATAGCCAAAAGCACTTTTTTTTTTTTCGGATTTTATTTATTTATTTGACAGAGAGAGAAATCACAAGTAGGCAGAGAGGCAGGCAGAGAGAGAGGAGGAAGCAGGCTCCCTGCTGAGCACAGAACCTGATGTGGGCCTCGATCCCAAGACCCTGAGATCATGACCTGAGCCGAAAGCAGAGGCTTTTTTTTTTTTTAAGATTTTATTTATTTGACAGAGAGAAACACAGCTAGAGAGGGAACACAAGCAGGGAGAGTGAGAGAGGGAGAAGCAGGCCTCCTGCCGAGCAGGGAGCCTGATGTGGGACTCGATCCCTGGTCTCCAGGATCATGACCTGAGCCGAAGGCAGTTGCTTAACCAACTGAGCCACCCAGGCGCCCCCAAAAGCACATTTTAAGAATGAGTAGCCTGAGAACATTGAACAGTGGTTAATCATGATTTCCCAACCCCTACAGCTGTGCTGTCCTTAATTCCACCTCATCAAATCATACCCATTCCCCAAAACACAGTTTAAATGTCCTCATCACAGAACCTTCTCTAACTACAAATTAAAATTACAAGAAAAACAGCTGACTGAAAATGCATCTCTGCCCTAAACTTCCATACCAGCTTATCTGGTTCCTCTTATTTTCTAGTTGGATCACATAATCTTATCTACCCGACTGGATTTTAAGTATTTTGAGGACAGGCAGACAATCTCCTTCAGTGGTGTACTGAAGGCAGCTCATACCAGCACTCATGAATAGTTTAATATCAGAAACTTTGCAAGTCAACTATTAAACTGTTGATAACTTGCAATGAGCCATGATAGCCATATTTATACAACAAAAACAAGAAAACACTACAAATCAAAACACTTAAAAAAATTTTTATCAGCTCTAACTCCATATCCCATTTTCTCTATATGTAATGTATAATGAGAAGAAGCAATAACTCCTACCTCATAGTATTGTTGTAAAGGTAAAACAAAACCACATAAAAGGCTTTGTCTAGCATCTGGCCTAGGTACTTGCACACCAATTATAATTATTCCCCATACCCCATCACGTTGCCTTGCAAGTAGTAAATCCTCAGTATATACTCAATCGTTGAATGACAAATAAAGTCAAGAATTTCAATGGAAAAATTTTAAGAGATTTTAGTTAACACTGACAGTAGTCTCACGTTAACAACAGGACAAACAATTACTGGGACATAAGTTCACACTTATAAATATCCATGGGGCACCCAGGTGGCTTAGTTGGTTATTTGTCTCCCTTTGGCTCAGGTCGTGTTCTCGGAGTTCTGGGATGGAGTTCTGCATCTGGCTCCCAGCTCAGTGGGGGCCCTGCTTCTCCCTCTCCCGCTGTTCCTCCCCCCAGGCTTGTACTCTCCTTCTCTCTTTCAAATAAATAAATAAAATTTTTTAAAAATCCAGACATTGGCTTTCTTTCCCCTTCTTCCTCTAAATCAATCTCTCTTGATAGAGTGAAAAAGATACACATATCCTTATCTCCTTCTGCATCTTTCCCATCTTCAAAGTGCCTTCTTTTCTCATTGCTCTTTTAACATTATTTCATAATGCAAAATAAATAATTTATGCTGTACTTTTTTCCAGAAGTGGTTTGTGGTGAATAATAGATAACTTGGTTTCATATTTAGTGAATAAGCATTTTATATTTCTCCAAGGAAAGAAAATGAAGTAGGTTTTTAACCACCTCTTTCATTGATCCCACATTCCTGTTTGATTGGCTCTTGGCAGAAATGGGTTCTTTATATTGACTTTGGGGAAAGACAAAATGAACTTTCCAAATAGAGTTGAAAACCAAATTACCATGACTTCCAGACACTTTCCAAAATGGGAAGCAAGAAATGACCCTGTCTTTTAAGGTTGATGTTACTCTCTTATCCCTACACCTCCCTCCTACCTCACCCCAATCCTAATATGGTGTTTCTTTAGATATAAGGCAGTTTCCAATGATTAACTATGTGTTCAAGGATCTGTAAGTGCTTTGTTCGCTTACTAAAAAATAAAACCAAAAAATTGAAACAACTAGTTAGTTGTCAAAACCAACAGAGAATATGATTTACTCCAAATGATTTGAAATAAAATTCCAATTGTTCAAATGTAAATTTAATCATCTAAAATAATTTTTCCCAAGAGACTCTTAACCATAGGAAACAAACTGAGGGTTGCTGGAGGGGAGGGGGATGAGGGATGGAGTAACTGGGTGATGGGCATGAAGGAGGATATGTGATGTAATGAGCACCTGGAGATATTTGCAACCAATGAATCACTAAACTCTACCTCTAAAACTAATAACATGCTATATGTTCATTTAATTTAAAATTTAAAATTACTTAGCTAATTAATTAAATTTTTCCTTCCCTATATATTATTAACTAGTATGGAATTTTTTAATGGAAAAAATTAAATTATTGAAGAAATATCTCTAAGATGACCATTTACCCTAAAATATATAAATTCTGTCTGTGATCATTTCTGGTTTAAAAATGCACGTAGACTGAAACAAATAGCACACCCCGCAAGGCACTGGTTAAATGTAAGGCACTCTGTTTACTGGAATATCTACTTTGATATTGGTCTATACAGTTCCCTTGTCCAAGAACATGTGGATATGACAACATGTGACAGGAAGGGGCTTCCTCCAAGAAGTGGAAATAAGGTGGGTGAATCAGAAATTAAAATTCCAACTAACCAGCTGGCATCCATATTTGAGATAATATCCTTGACTCACCTCCCAGTCTGTTACTAAAGAACACTGTCAAACACAATGATTCTTTTTCCCCACCAGCTGTCACCACCAAGTTGGCTATACTTTGTATTTTCCCTTTGTGTTTGAAAGTCAGACCTAAAGCAGATGGCTGGACTCAGTGACAGAGCAAAAGTAAAATTTGTTGTCTCACTTCAAGAGGTGCTGCCGGACTTCATGAAGACAAAAGTGCCAGCAACAAACACGTACAAAATCTAGAGTCTAGAAATCACAAACCAAAATTTACCAAGTAAAACCAACAACAATGAAAAAGCCCACTTTGAGGGAAAATTGTAATTAATTTGCTAAAAAGTGATGGGAAAACTCACATATTTCATCTTCAGTGAGATGTGGATCCGGTGTCATCAACCCTATAATTTTCCAGTCTGTAAAAAAGCAAATATATTCAATGTTCTAAACTGAGCTCACAGATAAATTCTAGAACATGAAATAAAATCTTCTAGAGCTAAAACTTTACTAAAGCAAACAGATGTAAAGCTATCTGACTAAAAAAAATTTACTGCAAATTAAAATTATAAGGGAACTACATGGAAGGTGAAACCATCCAACTAAGAGTCTTAGAGCTAGGATCAGGATTAAAGAGGGGAATTCAGAACTGCAAGAAATGGCCATTCATTCATTAACCATAGTGTAATTACTGAGAGTGGAAGAGTTGGGATTAGAATGAAACTGAAAAAATATCCTCTTATTACTGCAAAAAAAGGTTGATCTCCCATAAAAAAAATAATCTTCTGGCCTTCTATTCTGAAGCTGACAGTTCTGGAGTTCAAAGAGCCACTTATTTTGCCTCTCCTGAGTGGCACAGGAGTAGAGCAATTTGTTGTTTCCATTAACTTATTAAAAATGCCTAAAAGATAAGAAAGTAGAACTAGAAATCACTTCTATAGCCATTCATAAGTTGGTGATGTTCTCTACATTTTTATTACTCCCGAGAGAGATGAAATCATATATGCAATAGATTTCTGTTACTCAGCCACCTCTCAGGCAACTCAAGGCTGGTATATTTTTGTAATAACAGTTGACTGTCACATGGCAGATACCTCACTGGCACAACAGTGATTCTCAGTAATGAGACTCCAGGACCAGGATACCCAGCAGTAAGATTAAAATTTCTTTTGAGGCAGACTAATTAATTTGATTGTTTTATCAAAGCCTAAGGGCAACAACTCTTAAAATAAAACTTTTTTCAGCTTTTAAAAAAAGAATCTCTCAAGTTATATAGTGCCCTTCACTACAGGAATTACTATTCAATGGATCCTTGAACAATGTGGGGGTTAAGGGAGCTAACCCCTCACACAACTGAAAATCCACGTATAACTTTGGACACCCCCAAAACTTAACTACTGTTGACTGGAAGCTTCACTGATAACATAAACATTTCATTAACACATATCTTGTATGTGATATTATTTTATCCTGTATTCTTACAATAAGCTGGATTTGAAAAGAAAATATTAGGTTTCACCAAAGAGGTAAAGGATCTATACTTATAAACAGTAGAACGCTTTTGAAGGAAATTGATGAAGACACAAAAAGATGAAAGAGCATTCTATGCTCATGGCTCAGAAGAATAAACACTGTTAAAATGTCTATACTGCCCAGAGCAATTTATACTTTCAACACCATACCGATCACAATACCAATGGCATTCAAAGTGCTGGAACAAACAACTGTAAAATTTGTATGGAACCAGAATAGACCCTGAATTGCCAACGAAGTATTTAAAAAATAAAACAAAGCTGGGGGCATTACAATGCCTAATTTCAAGCTACATTACAGAACTGTGATCACCAAGACAGTATGGTACTGGCACAAAAACAGACACGTAGATCAATGGAACAGAATAGAGAGCCCAGATATGGACCCTCAACTCTATGGTCAACTAATCTTCGACAAAGCAGGAAAAAATATCCAGTGGAAAAAAGAGTCTCTTCAATAAATGGTGTTTGATAAACTCTAAGTAGATGAAAGACCTCCATGTGGGACAGAAATCCATCAAAATCCTAAAGGAGAACATAGGTAGTAACCTTTCAGACATTGGCGACAGCAAGTTCTTTCAAAACACATCTCCAAAGGCAAGGGAAATAAAAGTGAAAATGAACTTCTGGGACTTCATCAAGATAAAATACTTCCGCACAGCCCCGGAAACTATCAACAAAACAAAGAGACAACCCATGGAATAGGAGAAGCTATTTGAAAATGACACTACAGATATAGTGTTGATATCCAAGATCTGTAAAGAACTTCACAAACTCAACATCCAAAAAACAAATAATCAAGTCGAAAAATGGGCAGAAGACATGAACAGACACTTCTACAAAGAAGACATAGAAATGGCTAATAGAAATGAAAAAATGTTCAACATCTTTGGCCATCAGGGAAATTCAATCAAAAACACATTGAGAAAAAAAAATTAAATAATTAAATAATTAAATAATTAAAAAAACACATTGAGGGGCGCCTGGGTGGCTCAGTTGGTTGGGCGACTGCTTTCGGCTCAGGTCATGATCCTGGAGACCTGGGATCGAGCCCCGCATCGGGCTTCCTGCTCGGCGGGGGGCCTGCTTCTCCCTCTCTCAGTCCCTCTGCTTGTGTTCCCTCTCTAGCTGTGTTTCTCTCTGTCAAATAAATAAAATCTTTAAAAAAAAAAAAAAAAGCACATTGAGATACCACCTTACACCAGTTAGAATGGCAAAAACTGTCAAGCAAGAAACAACAAACGTTGGTGAGATTGTGAGAAAGGGGAATCCTCTTACATTGTTGGCAGGAATGCAAGTTGGTACAGCCACTTCTAAAACAGTGTGGAGGTTCCTCTAAAAGTTAAAGATAGAGCTACTCTATGATGCAGCAATTGCACTACTGGGTATTTACCCCAACAATTCAGATGTAGTGAAAAGAAGGGCCACATGCACTCTAATGTTCATAGTGGCAATGTCCACAATAGCCAAACTGTGGAAAGAGCTGAGATGCCCTTCAACAGATGAATGGATAAAGAAGATACAGTCCATATATACATTGAAATATTACTCAGCCATCAGAAAGGATGAATACCCAGCTTTTGCATCAACATGGACAGCACTGGAGGAGAGTATGCTGAGTAAAATAAGTCAGAGAAAATCAATTATCATATGGTTTCATTTATTTGTGGAACATAAGGAATAGCATGGAGGACATTAGGAATACAAAGGGGAAAATGAAGAGAGGGAAAAATGAAGAGAGGGAAAAAAAGGGGGAGACAAACAATGAGAGACTATGGACTCCAGGAATCAAACTGAGGGTTTTGGAGGGGAGGCTGGGTAAGCCTGGTGTTGGGTATTAAGGAGGACATGTACTGCATGGAGCACTGCATATTATAATGCAAACAATGAATCATGGAACAATTCTCAAAAACTAATGATGTACTACTGTATGGTGACTAACAAAACATAATAAAAATAAATAAATACATACATACATAAAATTTTAAAAAATGAAAGGAAAATGTTATTGAGAAAATGATAAGAGAAAATACCTTTACAGTACTGTACTTTAAAATATCCGCATGTAAGTGGACCTGTGCAGTTCTGACCTGTGTTGCTCAAGGATCAACTTTACTTTCAAATAAGATGAAATATTGTATACATTTTTTAATTTCATGATTTCTAATCCTTTACTTCCTACAGAGCACCTGGAAGAAAGGCAGTCTCTGAAGATGGCTGTTAAGACTTGGCAACACAAATAGTGAGAAATTTTGTTTTCAGAGAGGCATTTTTAGACCTGGGCCCAAAGCCCACTCTACCACTCATACATATAGGACACACACAAAAAAATTACTTCATTATATGAACTTCAGTTCCCAGATTTTGTCTCAGAGAGAGAATATTGCCTACTTCACGGAGTTGTTGTGAAGATTAAATAAGAAATGTGTAGGAGCACCTGGGTGGCTCAGTTGTTAAGCATCTGCCTTCAGCTCGGGCCATGATCCCAGGGTCCTGGGATCGAGCCCCGCATCTGGTTCCCTACTCAGCAGGAAGCCTGCTTCTCCCTCTCTCACTCCCCCTTGCTTGTGTTCCCTCTCTCACTGTGTCTCTCTCTGTCAAATAAATAAAAATCTTTGAAAAAAAAAGAAATGTGTGATGTTTAGCATAGCGTCTAGAAGTGTGATGTCTAATACAATAGCCATTAACTATATGTGGTTATTTAAATCAAATTCAAATTAATTAAAATTAAATAAAATTTAAAATTAAGTTCTCCAGTTACACAAGTCATAGTCCAAGTAATCAATAATCACCCGTGGCTGGCATCTATTCTACTGAATAGCAAAGATACAGAACATGTTCATCATCAAAGAAATTTTTGCTAGAGAATATAGTAAGCGCTTAATAAATATCCATTTAATATGTCTGGCATTTTATCCTTCTCCTGACCAACTCGTCTAAGTTCTCAGGATGTCCAAGATATCTCCCTATGAGGAAGGAAAACAATGTGATAAAACATATATGTGTTTATCACTCCCAGGAATACTGGAGTTCTAAAAGAGAACCGCAGGGAGAAGCAGGAAGAAGGCAATGCTTACCAAAGATAGGAGGGGTTTTTTTTTTTTAAGATTTTATTTATCCATTCATGAGAAACAGAAAGAGAGGCAGAGGCAGAGAGAGAAGCAGGCTTCCCACCGAACAGGGAACCTGATGCAGAGGACTCAATCCCAGGACCCTGGGATCCTGACCTGAGCTGAAGGCAGTTGCTTAACTGAGCCACCCAGGTGCCCAACACAGATGAGAGTTCTAATGATGGGGATTTCGGGCCTTGAAATCAGACACTGGGGAAGGACTTTTTGGAGAAAAAGAGTACCCACAATACTCCTCAATTCAAACCTTGAAATCCACCTACTCACAGCAATGACCTTGGTTTTAATTCATTAACATTTACTGAGATAATGAAAAAGAAAACAGCTTTTTCCACTGGAGAATTCATTTCATAATTTTTTCCTATTTGGAATATCTAAAAATACATATAAATTATCAGCATCTTTCCAGAGATACTTTAATCAAGTAGAATTCTTTGCATTAGTCTTTTTGTTTCTTTGGTTTCATTTCCCTTCTCCTTCCAAGTAACCAGAATTGGAGCTGGGAAGCTATCAGAGCAAAAATGCTGACAGAGGTCTGACAGAAAGCCGCAGTAATGTAGAATTATAAGAAGCTGAAATTTAATACAATTCCTACAAAAAAATCCTGCTGTCAGATGATATGTGAGGGTATATCTGGTGGAAAATATCTTGTAGACTCTTGGAGATGTGGGCTTAAATGTTCTAGGTAGATTTCTCTGCAACAAGACATCTGCCACACTCCAAAGGATACATCTTTGCTTTCAAAACTAGAAGAACAGGCTGGCCCTTGTTCCTTATTATAAATGAACAGAAAGGAGATCCAGTACTTTTTAAAAATCATGATGTCCTACTTATGGGTGGGATCCTTCTAAGTAATATGCAAAGCTAACTTCCCAAGTCAAAATGAAAATGTGTGAACTTAACTCCTTGAAAGGCTGTTGCAAACAAGCTGCAAACACAGCAATCTGTTCTCATAGACTTGGTAATAGTATTTGAATACACCTGGTAATAAATCTGGTCACATGTCTTTGACAAGTGAAATTAATTCCCTGCTGGTGACTTTCAGGTTAAATAAATACCTAATTCTCTTCTTTCACCTCTTCATCTATTACCAAACAATCCTTATTTGACTTCATACTATTATGAGTTATTATTCTATAATAATCTATCCTGGATATTTACAACTAAAATACTTACAATAACAATATTCTGATTGTGATTATACCTTGATGCTTTTGTCATGTCAACGAGGTAAGTTATAGATTTCATTAAACTACAATACAATGATAAAAATATAGAACATGATGCAAGTTTTTTATTATGTTAAACTATATATTTACTAGCAGTCTAAACATAAAAACATAAGATTATCTTTTAAAAAGCACAAATAACACAGGACCACGATTTTGTAAACTACCGCTCTCAAGTTATTTTAATCAAATAGCCATATTTTTTTCTTGCTGCAGAATGATCCATATGTCATCCATTCTGACATACAATTTCAGCTACTAAGAAGACACATTTTCTGAACAATTCCCTTCCTATTCTGCTATCTGTTTACAATACTGGGCACATATTATGTATGTTATAACTCATTATTATCCCTTCTACCAGATATAAATTTTATGATTTTTTGCTACTGTTTGTTATAAATTTCTATTCATATTATCTTGAGGAGGCATTCTTTAGTGTAAAACACATCAGAAAAGCCAAGTGTTAAAAACAAAAAACACGACTTACCAACTTATAAAATAAGTAAAAATTCATAGATATCAAGTACTCCTATACAGAGCAGAGTAGTTGACTATAATAATGGCAACAATAATGATATTAATAATACTCCCACTTTCACTGGTCCAAATTCTTTGACTACAGTAGCAGACACAACACTGACTTAGCCCAAACCTAAAGGAAAATTTGTTATAGGAATACAAATATGTTGTGTGAATTAAAAAGGAATCAGAACCAGAAATGGCCAGGTGTCAGGACTAAGAAATCCTCTCTCCTTACTTACTTGCCTTGTTTTCCTCTTGGAAGACTGACTTATCCCTGCTTCTCCATCAATATTCTGAATAAAACTACTTCTTGCTACCAAATAATATATATAGTCTTAGATGGGTTTTGGTCTCAACTATTCATAAGGAGAATCTTAGTGGCCTAGCTTGAATCAAGCATGCATCAAGAAGTCAAAAGCATGAGTCAAGGCTTAGGGGCTGTGTAATATAAATATGATTACCAGCAAGTCCACCCCATGGGATGGACAGAGGTGAAGGGTGGCATGTTCTCGGAAGGGAAGGAGTCAATGAGTTTGAGAGAAAACTCCAGAAGTATCAAGTACTATGCTTTGTTCTCTTCAAAATGATTTCATTTACACTATCTTATTTGATATGAGATCCAGGTGCTACTTAATACCTAGAAGTGATAGTTATAACTGGTGCTAAGATTTCCAAACTATTCTATTCATGCCGTCATTAACACTCACAAATACATAACTTCTGCTTACTTTAGGCCTTTCACCACTGGCTGTAAGGTATACCCCCAGATTAAGCTCAGATAACGCTAGTATTACTGATGAAAGAATAGCTTCCAATACAAAATCATGCAGAACTTCACTAAAGCACTGGCAAAAAAAAAAAAAGATAAAACCATCTCAATTACAGTTGATTTTTGTTAAAAAATGGGAAGGCCATATAGTTATACTCCATAATACAGTCAAAGATAATTTAACCTATATAATATTAGAGTTTTACTATACTGCATTATTTTTTATTACTAATTAGATTCATTTTTCTTCTGTCAATCAGAAAGTCACCAGAAATTTGAATAGTCAATGTAATATTGAGTTCCAAGTCTTATTTATAGCAGTCAGTGTGTGGGCAATTCATTAATGTCCAGGAATACATTTTTTTTCACTACCTATTAAAGTCAGAATAAATTTTAAAGATCTGGGTTTCTAGTACTGAAGAGCAAGTGTTTAGAGAAGAGAAAATAAGATAAGTTTTTAGACCTGGAAAAATTGAAAGGCTATATATGATATATTAGCCTGCAAATATCCTCTCATTATTTTAATCTCACGCTATATAAAATACTTTTGGATCCATTGCTAGCAAGATAAAAACAAATTAAACTAAAGGGCTGACATGAACTGAATACCTTATTCAGGAAGCAAATTCACTGACAACTTCAGAAAAAATATAAAATGGATCCTTCAAAAATATCATTCCAAAGGGCAGACAATACTACCAAGAAAGATAAATAAATAAATAAATAAATAAATAAATAAATACAGCATGATAAGCTCAAATACAGCCAAGTGGTTCTTCTCATTGCTCCTATAATTATTTATTCATAACACTCATAGTTCTTATTAATTTCTGGGTGTATGAAATTATTTGTTTGCTGGAATGGAACTCTCCTGGGGCATCATGTGTTCTTCATGAGTACATTCCCCAAACTGGTAAATATAGCACTCTGCATATAAACACAGGATTTAAAACAATATAACAAGGGGATGTGCATCCTCAATAACTATAGAAGCAGCATAAAGGTGATTTGAGAGAATGTTAGACTTGAAAAAAATAAAAATGCAAAACATTACAAAAGTAGAATCAACAAGATTTGGCCAGGAATCTCGTAGCTACAGAGGTTTAAGGGCAAGGTGGAAATATAGGGAAATGCTTTGGTTTGTTGCTTTAGTAATTCTGGCGATCACGGACAAAGTCCTCTCCCAGTTTATTTTAAAGGAGAAAAGGAATATTTGCATTAGAATTGGTCCACAAAGGTCATTGTGAGCTCGTGGTGTCCGTAGTAGGACGGGAAGTAGAAATGTCCAATCATCAGTTGGCTATCCACAACCGGTGCGAAGCAGATATCCGTAAAGTCTAAGCTGGAACCGGAAACAGAAGACCTAAGACTTTGTAACAGTATCTGAAGCCGCGTCGGGGAGATGCTATTACTGAGGAGCCCAGACACCGCGAGAAAAGGGCCTGGGGCAAAAGCTGAGTGACACCCACATTTCAGAGTCAGGAGGGGCAGGACCGTCTGCCAGAGGCAGCGCATCCAGGACCCGTGCCGCAGAAGCTGCCAGGGACACAGGGTTTCAAAGAGATGCGGCACGACAATCTGACCCGAGACCTTTGAAAGTATTCCACTGGATTCAGCAATTTCGAGGTTATCAGAATCCTTTACCAGGGCAGGGTTTTTTTCATTTCTAGGAAAGGGGAAGCTGATTGAAAACAGATAACTCGATCCCGGAGTGGGCGTCCCCACAGCCAGGGCGCGCTATACCACTCTTCTGTCGCCTGAGAGCAAACCCTATCAACACGCCACACAACTTCTACGCAAGTTCCAGAACTTTAGAAACCCTGGCGTGCATTTCCCCGCCAGCTTAGAGCGCGCCCTTGTCTTCACTCCAGAAATCTTCCCCGCCCTCAGAAACCTGGACAAATGACCTCTACCTCCCAAACCCTTCCTGAGGTTCACAGGAAAAATTAAAGCACTTCATTTTGTATTTCCAAAACTATGTCCGTACCTTCCAAAGCTTTGTATTATTTGTTGTGCATCTGGCTTAAAAGGGAGCGAGCCAGAACAAAAAGTCAAGGAAAGCTGAGGGTCCATGATGGAGACGCCTCTACAGGCCACTTGTGAAAGAACAGAGGAAAACTACGACTCCCAGGAGGCGGCGGGGCCGCGCAACCCACGATTCCCAGCATCCTCTGCGACGCCCCAAACCCTCTAGGTGGCACGCACATCTAAATGGCGCGAAATGTCCACGAAAGCTGTAAAGAGGTGGCCATGCGGGATGGCAGCGACTGAGGACCCCACTGAGCGACTGGATGTCGCGCGCGGCATGGAGAACGTGCCTGTGAGCGCGTGGCCCCCAGGGGCGGAGCCAGAGCCCTTCCAGGTAGGGGGCGGGGCTCGGCCGACAAGAGTGCGGCGCGCCGAGGTACCGGCGCCCTTCTGTGTGGGGCGAGCCTAGCCCTGCTCGCGCACTGCGCGCGCAGCCACGCCGGGTGGAGCGGATGCCGGGCCAGGTAGGGGGCGGCGGATATGGATGGCCGCGAGGACCGGGTTGTGCCGTTCGCCGACCTTGCAGTGATTCTGTGGATGACTCTCCTAGCCCAAGTTGTGTCTGTATTTCCGACTTTTTTTCTTACCCTGTCGTAGATCTGTTTCGCGCAGGACTAGCTCTTAAATGCACAGGTTTAGTTTTGTTCTAGTAACCCTCCCTAATGACCTTAACAATAGCAAGGGTATTCCTCTTTTCTTCCCACAGACGGGCAGTTCCCTGAAGGACAAAACCAGGTGTTTCATGAGATCCCTTGGAAAGAACTCTGAGAACCTGGCTTTTTTTTTCCTGGCTCTGTTCCCAGAACTCGCTGAGGGATCGGGGGCAAATCATTTTACCTTTGATGCCGGTCCCTTATGTGTAAAATAAGGCATGGGCCCTATTAATGGATCTCAGCCTAGTGTTAGAGTTAAAAACATGGTCCCTAGAATGAAACTTTGCTGCTATGAGGTTTTGGACAAATAAACTAGCCTCGGCTAAGCCTTAGAATCAGTCCTTCCGTGTGCCTCTCTCTGGGATTGCTTTGAGAATTGCAAGTAAAACACACTTCCTGGTTTGCTGAAAGAACCCAATAAATGTTACCTGCTCTACCACATCAAAACCCTTTCTGCTCTACCTTTCTCCCCTCTGACCTTGGCCCGCTTGTTGCCTATGGAATATGACCAAAAAAACAATGATGTTGGAGTGGAAGGAGCACTTGGACTTGGAGGTAGGAGAGGGAGGTGCAGGGCTGAACCATGTTGGCTATTTCTTGGAGTCTGAGCTGCTTCATCTGCAAAATGAAAATAATTAAAAATTTATAACCTTGGTCACACACACCATCAATACCCAGCGATGTGTGCCCCTCCTTCCTTGACTTCTTGTGAAGGTCAAATAAAACAGTAGATCCAATAGCAGCTTTCAAAGTGTAAAGCAGGATATTAATGTCAAAAAAGGTTATTTTTCCTCAACTACCTTAGAGCAGTTTTACAGTTAATAATCAGTTGACTAGAGGGGCCTGGGTGGTTCAGTTGGTTAAGTATCTGCCTTTGGCTCAGGTCAAGATCTCAGGGTCAAGGAATCAAGCCCCCTGTAGGGCTCCCTTCTCAGTGGGAAGTCTGCTTCTCCCTTTACCTCTGCTCCTTCCCCCTGGTCATGCTACCTTACTCTGCTTGCTCTCTCTCAAATAAATAAATAAAATCTACAAATAATAATAATATGGTTGGCTAGCACCATATTCCTAAAGTTTATTCAAGACCAAACATTGCTGAATATCTGGTCAAAAACACCGATAAATGTTTTCTTTATTCAGCAAGTTATCTGGTGTCTATAATGTTCTAGACAATAAGCTAAGATATAGAAGATAAAATGGTGACAAACCTGCCTTTGAGCTTACAAGACCATACAGAAAGCACTTAGTTGCTATGGGGGGGAGACTGGAGGGGGGAGAGCGGAAGCCTTATGATTGGTACTTAGATGTACAATTGATAGGCATAGGTGAAAATCTCAAGACTAATACTCAGTCCCTCAGAATTCTAGCTGCCTGGCTATATGCATAGCTCTGGGTAGAGTTAGAGTTACAGAAAGAAGGTAAGATCTTTCCTCAAGGAGCTTATAGTCTTACCAAAAAGAAAAAACATGCTTGAAACACATTTATGACCAGCCTTAAAGTGTCTTTAACTGGCTTGCTTTCCTATATTCATGGACCACAAAACCTGTCTTTATGAAAGGCCAAAATAGCTTGCTTACCCCAGGCCTGCCTTCACAGGCTTGTACACATTTAAGAATTAAGGCATGAAACACTCAAGGTAAAAATAAGTTTGTCTAGTTTGCTTTTGAGTACTGTGTGAAAAGGCAAAAGAAACATTCACATATTCACACTGGAAACAAGCCTATCATAATGCCATCTGTGTTGAAAGTCACATAGAAAATAAACAAATTGATTTTCTTGAACGGAGAGTTGAATCTAGCCTTTTTTCAGGTTTCTGAAACCAGCCTTAAACATTTTTTTAAGATTTTGACTTGGCCTTGACAAGAATTATCTGGCTCACAGGCTCTTAATAGCTGCTTGGAGCAAAAACAAACTCATGGGGTAGAGGCCAAGTACAAAGATTCATGTAGCTGGTGTTTCAAAACAACCAAAAAAGGAATGAAGATTTTCACAGCACTTCCTTTAAGTTCAGAATCAAGGCCTAGGTTTTAAGCCCAAAATATTATGTGGTGTCATACTTAAGTTCCTGGGGCTTTGATATAGAATGTGACTTAGAAAAGTCAGGCTTCTGGTAAGAAGTTAGCAAGAGCTGCAATCAAGCAGTCAAAGACTATTTCTTAAGCCAGCTGCTCTGTACCCAGTACTATGAAAAGTAACTCAACCCCCATTACCATGTCATACCCTAAGCCACATGACCATTTCCTTGAGACTTGTATTTGTTAGAAAGATAAGACTTAGACACATAGTACAACCAGAGAGCCCTACAGCCTATGCCATTTAGATTCCAAAGTTCATGCTATTAATAAGTGCATTTCTGAAAAGAAAGAAATTGTTCTGAAAGGAGAGAAATTGTGTATAAATATAGCCAAGAGGTATATTTGCTCTTCAACATGCTGAATCCTGGTTTCCATTTCAGCTTCTTGAGTGACCGCGGTGTATAAAAAAAAATGTTTTAAGTTTTCTGTCAAAAAACTTGAAATCTCCGCCCAGTTCTTCAAGGATCTGGTTTCTGTTACATCGTTTTGCACTGGTCATTTTCCATTTATTCCCAACTCTTGCGTAATCAATGTTTGCATTTTGATATATACCAGGAAAAAGTCGTTTACGTTATTAAAATACAAAGAAATGATAAAAATCCCACTCTCCGTGTCCTCTTTGTATTCTGACTGGTTCTTTCTAACTCCCAGCTCGAAGTGCATCTAACAAGCAATCAGGCAGTATTTGTGGATGAATGAAAGAAGACTGTGCTGGATCAATTCTTAGTTTCTCCCCCGCCCCCAAGGTGGATAAGTAATGGAAAGTAGAAATATAATCATATTGTCTCCTAGACAAAATTTTGGTTTAACTGTGTTTGAACTTGGAAAGTTTTAACTAAAGAATCTGCTGTTTTCACACACCCCCCCCCACCGGATAATCTACATAATTTATATTGAACACCTATGTGCCAGCTACTAGAATAAGCTTTTTACATGGATTCTCTCATTTTTTTCCTTCACAGCTACCGATGAGATAGAAAGGAAATATTTAGAGAGATTAAGTAATGTGCCAGAAATATATGATGTTTTAAATATAAAATCTAGAAATAATATCTAGATGCATTTAAGGAGGCTACTGTTTTAAAAGTATAAAGTTCCTGGCACAGAATACAGTGTTAGTTATTTAAATTTAATAATACCTGGGGTTGGGGGGCAGATACAGGTATTATTCCTGCTATATAGGTGTAAACCCAAAACTTAGAAGGTAACTTGCCCTAAATCACAATGCTAATAAGAGTCTAGTTCTGTATGTATCTCCTTTCGAACATTCTGTGTTCTGCATTAAGAAGTTCTCCATAGGGGCAGCCTGGGTGGCTCAGTTAAGCATCTGCCTTCTGCTCAGGTCATGATCCCCGAGTCCTGGGATCAAGCCCCACAACTGACTCCTTGCTTAGGGGGGAAGCTACTTCTCATTCTTTCTCTCCCCCTGCTTGCGCGCGCGCGCGCTCTCTCTCTCTCTCTCTCTCTCTCTCTCTGTCAAATAAATAAATAAAATCTTTTTTAAAATAATAAAATAAATACAAAATTTATTTTAAAAAGTTCTCCATTGGTTGTCCGCCTGTCACAGGCCTGTCTTCCCGCACACTTTGTCTTAGCCTCATCTCCCAATTCGAGACCTGAATCCTCATTAGCCATTTATTTATATCTTTGACTCAATTTTCTAGCCATTTCCTGGAACCACTGTCAGCCTTCCACTGTGGGCATATCAATCAACAGTCATTTGTTTGCAAGAAATAGAAATACAATACAAACTAACTCAAGCAAAAAAGGAAGGAATTGCCTTACAATAGCGGAGTCCAAGAGTGGTAACTGTAGGCACGTCTGGGTCCAAGAACTCTAATGGTGTCATCAAATATGTTTTTCTACCACCTCTGCCCTTCGCACACATGCTCCCCTTTCCTCTAGTTGGCTACACCCTTAGTAGATCTCATGTGTGCAGCAGAAACGGAGAATGCCAGGTGAACAGGTAGAATGAGTATATCTCTTCCTGATATTTTCAGCAGAAGTCTCAGAATTCTTTTTCATTGATCTCGCTTAAATCCTGTGCTGAGCCATGAACCACACTGTTGAAAGGACCAAGTGATGACCTGATTAGCCAGGTCCAGGTCCCCACCCGACCAGGATTCCCATCCAAACCAGTGAGATGGGACTGGGAAGGGTTCCCCTGGGAGAAGTCAGGGTGCTTTTATCAGAAGAAAAGGAATAGATGCTAGATGGGTAAAAATATGTCCTCTCTGGCCTCATTTCCCAAGCTTTGATCTCCCCTGGATTTAGGGTTAGCACAAAACCCTCAGGATAACACCCTTTTTTTTGCATCAGTCTGGCCCCCAGTGATTGGGGGGTTGCTTCAGGAAGTCGAGGACAGACTATGGAAAGAGTTACAATTTGGGAGCATTTAAGCTCAAGTCAGCCGACTCCCAGTTTGTAAAGTACTTCACATTGGCTTTCAGCGTCTCAGAAGTTAACAATTTGCATGACATATAAAATATTTGAAGAAAATATTAGGTCAGTGACATCAGATTATCTCTGAAAATAATTTTCCAATATGTAGTTAGATACCTAAAAAGAATAATTACATAATCATATTTAATTTAGACCACAGTTTTCAAAAGATTATTTTCTAGTATAGCCATTTTTCTAAGTCAGGTAAAATATCTCTCTGGAGTGGTATTTTACTGACCATTTATGGGGGAGAAAATGGAAATCTCCATATTTGGAGATAAATGATTTGTGAATAAGTATCAGTATCAGGGGTAAGGATTACATCCATGAAGAGAAGACAAATATTCTCTTTAAACAGGAATTTATCTAAAGGTCTCTATTATCCTTTGAAAGGTGTCTGCTGCTCATTTGGAATTAGATACCCTTCATCATCTGTGTCTCTATCTTAGACTGTGCATCAAGTTTAAATTCCAGAATTTTTTATAACGGTATCACTAGATTTTCCTATGTCTTTTTTTAAATGTATAAATAAAAAGAAGCAAATAACAGTACTTTTCCAAACCTACCCATATCCCAGTAGTTCAACAAAGAATAATATGCTTTTCTCATTAGCAAACTACAGTAAGTCAGACTTGATTTCAAAAGGAGTTATCTGTGTCAAAAAAAATCACTTTATGGTTTAGTGATTTATATAGTACATCAAAAATATGTGTGCTTTTAAGAAGAAATCAATTTAAAAGAATTCTTCATGAGGGGTGCCTGAGTGGCTCAGTTGGTTAAGCGACTGCCTTCGGCTCAGATCATGATCCCGGAGACCCGGGATCAAGTCCCACATCGGGCTCCCTGCTTCTCCCTCTTTCACTCCCACTGCTTTGTGTTCCCTCTCTGGCTATGTTTCTCTCTGTCAGTAAAATAAAATCTTAAAAAAAAAAAAAAAAAAAAAAACTTCATGAAAAGTTTAACAGAGTAAAATCTTCGTTTTACAAGTACTTTTTAAAATGTCTCAGTAACCATTTACATTTCAGCCTTGGCCCTTAAAAGCTGGAAGAAGATTCTGTTTCAGACAGCAGTTAGAGAACCTGATGGATAAGGCTTTTTCTAAGCCATTCTTTATCCCTTTAGGACATCTCCACTAAGCTAAAGCTGTAAGCAACTGACACAAAACAAGAGAAGCTATTTCCGCTCTCCACCCCTAAATCACTTTTAAGCAGAGTGTTGGCCTTCCCCCACAGGTACTCCCACTCATCCTCCTCCTCATCTTTCACAAGAGGATGTCAATCCTTCCCCCAGCTTAATGTGGTTTAAAATATAAGGTTTTGAGCCTAACTGCATAGCCCCACCAAGGCCTCCATTGTTTAATACTTTCTCCAAAGCTTGGCCCAGAGATGCAGTATGAATGGATGATTCACCGAAAGGTACGAGGTTCAGATATTCCTCTAGATATTCTGACCTCTATCACTCTTATCGCTCTTACTGACTGCACTGTGGCAGTAGGCCAGTAGCCTTTACTGAGAGTCAAAATGAAAAACAGCTCATGAATCTGTTTTCTGGAAAATAATGGTTTAAGACAGACACATTGGTGAAATTTCTCTCCAGTCTCCATATCGGAAAAAGTCAATGCTGCTTCTGAAAGATGAGATTATTCCTTATGGATAGTGCAAGCCCTGCATCTGATCATATTTCCCTCTTGGAAGTGGCTGTGCTAAGACAGAACCAAATGTCCAGTTTACTTCTACACACTGTGTGTGTCTAAGCTTGCTCAACTAGCTCTTATTTTTCCTTTCAGCTTACATTTCTTATGTATTGTTCATTTATCTGAAATCTTTGTATGTCTCATTAAATCCTTTTGGTAACAAAGCAGGTGTGATGTGATTTATAAAAAGAAATCTAAATTTGGTTTTTGTCCCCATTTCTGGCACAGAGCTCCTAAAACCCTTGTTATTTACTAAGTGATGAGAGCAGCAAAAAGGTATCTTTTGTTATGTTAACGAAGCAAGTTTTGGGGAAATGCCAAAAGATGACAGCTATGAGAGCTGGTTTCCCGTGGGGAGCCAACCATATGATTAGAGTGTGGAACTTTCAGTCGTACCCTTACCCCTGACCTCCAGTTGGGAGAGGGGCCTAGAGGTTGAAACATTTGCAAATAATAGCCAGCCAATTTCATCAATCCTGGCTAAGTGATGAGGCCATCATAAAAACCCAAGAAAATGGGGGTTCAGAACTTCTGGGTTGGTGAACGTGAACGTGCTGGGAGTGTGGTGTGTCTGGGGAGAAAGTCCCAAGTCTAACTTCTCTTCCACACAAGAGATGTTAGACTTGGGAAGCACTTCTCTCTTTCCCCATACCTTACTCTATGCATCTCTTCCATCTGGCTGGTCCTGAGTTATATCCTTTTATAACAGACTGGTGTCTAGTATGAGCAATTCTCTCAAATTAATCAAACCCAAGGAGGGGAATTTGAGAACCTCTGATTTACAGCCTGTCGGCCACAAGTTCAGGTAACAACCTGGACTTGTGACTGGTGTCTGAAGTCCAAGGAAGAGGTCATGGGAGCTTCCAGTATGTAGCCCATCAGTCAACAGCACAGATGACTGGTGTCCAGAGGGGGTGTGCAGAGGGAGCAGTCTTAGGACTGACCCATTAAACTGTGGGGTGTGATGCTACTGGATAACATCAGAACTGAGTTGAGTTGTAGATACCCACCTGGTGCTGGAAGCATCAGTTGTTAGATGTGTGGGGAAACTCCCCACCACAACCACCGCCACACTGAAATTGGATCCAAGAACACTAATAGCAGGTATAAATAAACGAGTTAGGTTCCATGTAGTCAAGAATTATTCTGTACACAAAGACACATGCTGGGCTCATGAGAGATACCTTAATCTTGAAGGCTTGGAAATATGCTTCATTATGCTAGTGAGGAAATAACCAGGGATCAAGTTTCACATGGAGATGTTAGACTTGGGACTTTCTTCGTTTTCTCTAATGTGAGAAACTTTTCCATGTTATCTCCTTATCATTTACTAAAAATTGGATTTCTTTACCTATATGTAATACATCTACATTTATTTATATATAACAAATACGATTTTTGGAATTCTGTCCACAGTTTCTTGGCCAATGTCTCTTTTTAATATTATAAAGACTCAAAACTCTAAAGTAATAGTGTCTTTTTTTTTAAGATTTTATTTATTTATTTGACAGAAAGACATCACAAATAGGCAGAGAGGCAGGCAGAGAGAGGAGGAAGCAGGCTCCCCGCTGAGCAGAGACCCTGATGCGGGCCTCAATCTCAGAACCCTGAGATCATGACCTGAGCCAAAGGCAGAAGCTTTAACCCACTGAGCCACCCAGGTGCCCAATAGTGTCTTTTTTAAACAACAAAGAATATTTAGGAAATTAGGTAGTCTTCAAATTAAGAATTCTTTTTAAAAATCAGTAGAAGAGGGCACCTGGGTGGCTCAGTGGGTTAAAGCCCACTGATTTTTCTGATATCCAAAGCTAACAGGAAAACAAAATTAGTTATAAATCTTTCAGTTTCTGATAAGAGAAAAACATTTTTCCTTTTGTTACCCCATATCTAGAATGAAACCACAGAATTTTCATCCAAAAATTAATCTTATTTTTTAAATTGAAGAGGTATATTTTCCAATGATATTTTAGTGTATTGTGCTTTGTCAACTATCTTTTGATCTATTTTTATATATTTTGGAATTAGGAAGTGTCTCCTCCAAAGTCTGCTTCATGAAGCAGATATGAAATACATCACATACCATGCTGACTTAGAGTATTTCTATTTTTTACAGTATACTCCTGACCATGTAGCTGGACCTGGAACAGACATTGATCCCACACAAATAACCTTTCCCGGATGCATTTGCCTCAAAACTCCCTGCCTCCCTGGTACTTGCTCCTGTCTCCGTCATGGGGAGAACTATGATGATAATTCACACCTTCTAGATCTAGGATCAGAAGGAAAGTGTGCCAAGCCAGTGTTTGAATGCAATGTCTTATGCCAGTGCGGTGACCACTGCAGGAACAGAGTTGTGCAGCGGGGTCTACAGTTCCAACTCCAGGTGTTCAAGACGGACAAAAAGGGCTGGGGACTTCGTACCTTGGAACAAATACCAAAAGGACGGTTTGTCTGTGAATATGCTGGTGAAGTTTTGGGATATTCAGAAGTACAGAGAAGAGTTCAGTTACAAACAATACACCATCCAAATTACATTATAGCCATCAGAGAACATGTTTACAATGGGCAGGTCCTAGAAACATTTGTTGATCCTGCCTATATAGGAAATATTGGAAGATTTCTCAACCATTCTTGCGAGCCAAACCTGCTGATGATTCCTGTCCGAATTGACTCAATGGTGCCAAAGTTGGCACTTTTTGCAGCTAAAGACATTTTGCCCAAAGAAGAACTCTCTTATGATTATTCAGGAAGATTTCTTAATCTAATGGACAGTGAAGACAAAGAAAGACTAGATCCCGGGAAAATAAGAAAACCTTGTTACTGCGGTGCCAAATCATGTGCTGCTTTCCTGCCTTATGACAGTTCACTGTTCTGCCCCTTGGAAAAGCCAATCAATTAGGAGGGAAAAGCATGGGAGGAACACATTAGGCTTCTCTCCGTGGGTGAGAGTGAGAAGGAACTGAACCTGTTTGGCGCAGCTCCTTCCCAGATCTTCTCTTACAAGCTCTGGAGCCTCCAGGTAAGGCTCTGCTCTGTGGTAAGCACTCGTGTTCACTACAGAGGAGGCTGGTTGTCTGGCTCTGCCTCTGGCTGCAGAAATTTAACTCAGGAATATGTCAGAGACTATAAATTGTCTAGCAGTATCCCTTCTCCTCTTCTGTAGTAGACTTCTCAGTTTTTAGCTGGGTACTTTTCCTAGTTAGATGTGGCTAAGTGACTGTTCTAACTAATGAGATACAAACAAAAAATGGTGTATCTTTAAATGGAGACACTTTTCCTTATCCCACTCTTTCCTCCTGTTGGCTAGAGTGTATGCATATACCTGGAGCTGGGGCATCCATCCCAGACCCTAAAATGACCCTAAAATGGGAGGCCAGGCATAGCTAATGAACAAACTTGACAGGAGTCTGGGTGCTAGGTGCCCTGCAACTCTATCAGTCCTGATCTGATACCTCTGGACTTTGAGATGAGAGTCCCTCCCTCATTTATGCCACTGTTATTTTCAGCTTTCTAGCATCAGCACCGAACCTCATCATAATGATCCAAGGAAACCCTTCTGGCGACATACCTAAGCCTTGCTTTCCAATCAGTTTTATCAGTAATAAAGCTGGTATTTTCATTTCTGTCTGACTTGTGCATCTTGTTTCTCATTTGCATAGAAACACAAATCAAGGGAAAGGGCCTGATTATCACCTGCTAAAACTCTGGTAATTACCACCAATAGTGAAAAACAGAACGATGACACTGACTTCCAAAAAAGTGCTAAGAAGAAAGGAATTCTAAAATTTTCTCTATATACTGGTTATATTCCAAATCTTGTGAAGTTGTGCTTCAAAACTTTAAATAGCCTCAATTCTTCATGTATTAATAATATGAAAATAACCCTATCAATACCACAAAAGGGGAGGGGAGTTTTATACCTCCACTCAAACTTCTGAAGAGGCAAACATATTTAACTTTCCTCCTTAAAGCAAGGATGTTGGAAAAACAAAGTTAATAGGGAGATTTATCAGATGTTTTGGAAGCTAAAATAATTATTTGGGTCCTATAGTATTATTTAATAAATTCTCCAATTTCTTCTCTGCCACATTTAAAGCCAAACACCAAGAGGCCCTACGCTTTATAAGTTAAAGGGATCCATATTATACATACTTCTGTACGATATCATAAGAAAGGAAGTTGTATAATTTAAATGAGTGAAATGTATGGCAAATGAATTGTATCTCAATAAGCTATTCAGTAGTAAGTATATTAGGGCTCGCATGTTTGAATTATATATTTTCAGAAATGCTTCCATGTGAATAGAGAATAATATAGAGTACTCATTGAATGTACCACACTACAAATGTGTACTGTCTAAAATAAAACAAATTTTCTCTCCAATTGAATCATTTTTCCCTGCCAGCCTTCCTCTAGAACTTTGCTTTCTCTAAAGGGTTCCTGCTTTTGGTGAAGAAGCTTGTATTACTCATTTCAAGATGGCCCTTCTTCTCACAAGCACTAAGGTACTTCAGAAGCAGTAAGGAAATAGTCAGAAGGAAAATGTTTGGCTGACTGTTTAATTCTACAGACACCCTTTCCTACTTCCTTCAGCCCTTTATTGAATATCACCATCTGTGAATCAGAGATACTCACTGAGGACAATCTTCAGTTCGGTGACATAAGAAGCATCTTCTTCCTGGTACCTCTGCCAGAGAGAGAACTCACTAAACACAGACCCTTGGAATTCTCTGTGCTCATGTGCACATTTATTCTTAAACACCACATAACCCTGGAAATCAGATTCCTCATGTAAGAGTCAAAATAGTCTATTCCAAGTCTTTTCTAAACACTGAGTTAACTGCATTTACATTATTGCCATGTTTTTTCTAAAATGGTGACACATTTTTGAGAACATTAAAAGATATATTTCTGGGCGCCTGGGTGGCTCAGTGGGTTATGCCTCTGCCTTCGGCTCAGGTCATGATCTCAGGATCCTGGGATCGAGGCCTTCCTCCTCTCTCTGCCTGCTTCTCTGCCTACTTGTGATCTCTCTCTCTCTCTCTCTCTGTCAAATAAATAAATAAAAATCTTTTTTTTAAAAGATATATTTCTATTATAAAAATATATAAATTTTATAATTATAAATTACTGCAAATTAAGAGTGTAAAAGGTGGCATATCTTCTTGGAACATATAAAAAACTGTCTTTGAAGTCAATTTTCACTGACTTCATTAGGAATGTGGAAATGTGTATCTTGGAAACAATTTTGGCCCAAACAAATATGGAAAATAAAGCTTTCTAAAAATTTTTAAATGATTTTTTACATTCCTAATTATTTACAAATTATCAGTGGCAAAATGGAAAATTTTGCTTTAATTGAAAAAATTCCTTTTGCCCTTCTGTTCTCAATATTAAGTCCTGGTACCAGTTAGCTCTGAAGCATAAGGCCAGAGTGCATTCAGGACATCCACAGGAGACTTACTTGGCTAGAATAGAAGAGTTTAAACTCAGTCTTGTTAAAAAGGGAGGGAGGCGGAATTTGTCCAAATTGTTTTCATTTCCTTGAGGGTTTCAAAGAGTGTTTTATTTGTGTAGCATATTTCTAATTACAGTTTTGGCACTTTTCAGTTTATTAGTGTTGGGCAACTTACTGAATCTCTCTAAGCGTAAATCCCCTTTTCTGGATAGCAATATTGGGAAGATCAAAAGAGTTAATACTTGAGAAGGGTTTAGCACAACAACTCAGCACAAGGATGGCTATAATAAAAGAATTACGAGTGTTAACAAAGATGCAAAGAAATTGGAACTTTCATATGTTGCAGGTAGAATTGTAAAATTACACAACTATCTTGTAAAGCCTTTGGATTAATTCCTTTAAACATTAAATATAAAGTAACCACGTGTTCCAGTAACTTTATTCCTAGGTATAAACCCAAGAGAAGCAAAAACATGTCCACAGAAAAGCTTGTTACACCAATGTTCATAGTGGCATCATTCATAATAGCCAAAAAGTTGGCATGCCCCCAATGTCCATCAACTGAGGAATAAATAAACAAAATGTGGCATCCTTACTGTGGAATATAATTCAGCCATCAAAAGGAATGAACTACTGTCATATGCCCCAACATGGATGAACCGTGAAAATATTATGCTAAGTGAAGAAATCCAGACACAAAAGATTACATATTATATGATTCTATTTAAATAAAATGGGTGGTTCAGTCAGTTATGCGTCTGCCTTCGGCTCAGGTCATAATCCCAGGGATCTGGGATTGAGCTCTGGGATTCAATAGGAGGCTGCTTGGCCCTCTCCTGTGGCCTGCTACCCACCCCAGCTTGTGTTCTCTCCTCTGTCAAAAAAATTAAATATAAATAAATAAATAAATAGATAGATAGATAGATAGATAGAAATATCCAGAATATACAATTCCATAGAGCTTTAAAGTAGATTAGTATTTGGCAGTGGCTGGTAGGGAGGGGGGTATAGGAAGTGAAGGCTACTAGGTACAGGGTTTCTTTTTAAGGTAAATATACTAAAAACCACTCTCGGGGGGAGTTTTATGTTATGTGACTTATACCGCCATTAAGCCATTACAACAAAAGGAAAGAAGACGTGGGTGCCTCTCCCCTGGAAACTGGTCGTGGAGAACATCTGAACACCACTCTCAGGAAGAACTCCTCAGCGAAATGCTGCTCCGCTCACCATACCTCCTTAAAACGAAACACAATTGTGCTAAAGTGGTAATGACCACGATCAGAGATGTAGGCTGCTTCAGAGTGCGGGAGATTATGAAGAGCAGAAGTGTTTGGCTTAATAAGAACGCAAATGATTCAATTAACTCGCCAGATCCTTCCTCTCAGATGGCAGGCATGCAATTCTTGAATAACAAAGTGTGGCTCCCTTGTAGAGTTGAATGTCAATTTTCTTGCTTCTGTATTTGTAGTTCCAGAGGTACTCACACATTAGCACTGTTTTCATTACAGTTGCACATAGAAACAGAAATATTTTGCAAAATTAACCAGGTCATATTACTTTTAAACTGGCAGATGTATGGGTCTAGAAATTTGATATTGGTTCTGCACATTATTTCACACTAGTTGGTTCTCATTACATGAAGAAATAGTTAAAATGGCAATTTAAGTGAGAGTTATTTATGAAATTAAAATAGGTTCTGCATCATAATTTGTTAAATGAGATCTCATTACAGTATTTGAACAGGATAAGTAAATTTCATGGTTTATTTTCAACTCTGTCTTTGCAGACTGAAGCTTTTCCAAATTGAAATTAATAGGAAAAAAAAATTACCAAAGAGCTCTACTGACTTGGTATCATTGTTAAGAGAACACCAACTATGAAAATCTTGCTTATAACAACACAATTTATGATTTTATTAAAAAGGAAATAAGAAAAAAATCAATTTTTGAAATAAATATGTATTGATTTATGACTCAGGTCATAATTTTATTATCCACTTAAACATTGCCAGCACGGTTGGATGCCCAGGAATGAACAAGGATGATTAAATTGTCACATTTGATATTTTGCTAATTTTCAGTCATATAAAAAACAACTCTATACATGCTTTCTATTCTTGTGGTCATGAAGACATTTTTGTCAAAGTAGGAAGATAACTTGGTTTGTAACTTTTTTAACTATCTCTGCATATTGCCTGTGACTCTCCCACAAGCCGTCCGGACCTTCACACTTAGAAGGGTGGGAAGGAAGGAGCTGCTCTGGCAAGGCTCACATGAAATAATGGATGTAGATAAGCTATTAAGTACCATATAAATTCAGGTATCATTTCAGGCATATTTCTGGGTTAACAGTGTGCTATACAGAACAGAAAAACAGTTTCTTGTCATAGATATCTTTGGTTACATCAAGATTCATTTAGCTTCAATATAACAGTAGGTCTGTCTTGGTGGTAGAGGTTATGGAAATACCAGAACAAACTTGCCAAAGAGATCTGTTAAGTATTTAAATGAGATGACACCTGTCTTTGGTCATTTAAGTATAGCTAAAATAAGCAAAATCTGAACATGGAGCTCCCTTTTGCTTTAAAACTATTAGGGGAAAATAAATAAATAAACAAACAAAACAAAACAAAATAAATCCCCTGTTAGGGATTTCTCTGGGATAGTAAAATCCCCTCTTTTCTTGTTCATGTTGTTATTCACCATTAGTTCTCACGTCATTGCCCAAAGCTACAGCTCACCCTCCTCCTCCTCTGAACAGGTGACCAACCACTAAACCCTGGAAATTCCCCACACTACACATGTCTAAAATCTGTTTTATTCATCCTGTTATTGTTTTATGCTGTGCATTCATCATTTCTTCCCTGCAACAACCTCTCTGCCTCCAGCCTCATCAGCCCCTCAGTGCATTCTCCCCAGGTCTAAAGCCTCCACAAATCCTCACCACACTCAGGAGGCAGCCCAACCTCCTCAACATGACGAGAAGGCCCTGAACTGCCTTTCCAAGTCATCTCTCACTTTTCTTTATTTCTCTGTGGTCCTCTTTGAAAATCCATGCCTCTCTCTCATCCCTCACCTTGACAATTGTTATTCCCTTCTGGAA